>JAODAL010006268.1:0-90000 GCA_025379985.1 Phyllomedusa bahiana | reverse complement strand
GTAATTTGTGACAATCTACTAAAACACAATTTAACTCTTGAGGGAAGCTTTGGTTTCTATCAGATTAAGGGAAGAAGAAGAAGAAAAAAAAAAATTTCAGGAGCAAGGCTGCTGGCAATTCCTCCTTCCGGCTGTTGTATATAATTCTGTTGGGTCAAAGGACCCATGCTCCGACCTGTTGTAATACACTATACTCTTGAGATGGACCGGAGGTCAGTCCGTCTATGCATTCCTATTAGGCGGACACAGATTATCTCATAGGATTCCATAGTTTAGATACAGAATTTAACTTCATCCTTCCACGGTAGAAGCCATACGTTTAATCAAAACAGGAGTGAAGATTGAGTGAGCCACCTGTAGACCCAGATATAGGTCGGAAATACTGTATAAAGTAGACAGAAAGAATAAATTACCAACATTACTGTGACTTGTTGTAAATGACTTGTCTGCTTCTATTGCATTTTGTTACTTTTAAGAATTATAAGATCCTTTGAAGATCCATGTCTTGTGTATAAAAAGTCTGTAAATTTTCAGTTCTTGTATAACACCATGTCTGAAGAAGGGAGCTAGTACTCTCGAAAGCTTAACATCAAATATACTAAGTTAGCCTCTAAAAGGTATCGCCTGATTTCTTCACTCTTCTAAAACATTACTGTGGTCATGATACAGATTTCTATTGGATTAAGAGTAAAAAATAAGTAAACAAAACAGAATGGCCCTTTAAACGTGCTGGCTCATTTTGGTCTTTAATACATTGTAAATTTTGTGCGTTTCAATAAAAAAAGCCTTAACCTTATTTTTTTAACCATGCCATATGTGGTCTTTTTTTCAGGAGGTGTATTTTTTCATGCAGGTCAGTACTATTACAGAGATAGCATATTTTTATAGTTTAAGTTTAACCACTCTTGCACAATAAAAATACTTCTTTAGGGGAAAAAAAAAAGATGGTGTTGCCATTTGTAGGACATAATAGGCATACATCATGTTGCCATTTCTGGACCCCAACTACTAGTACACACTATTATCAAACCAATGATCGTGTTACGAGGGCGGGCAGTGGAACACTAATATACAAGAATTGTACACCCCGGGGTTGAAGTGGTTGTCTCATCACATCCCTTTTTTTAGATGTAGGTGTGGCACCTACGGAATGTCTCTCCCAGTCACACAAAGCTTCTATGAATGAAGAACAGAAACTGATCCAAATTATATCAAGTATATTCTTTGTTTTTTTTTTTTTAAAGGAGTTGGAAGGGTAGAGGAGTTTAGGGTGGGCAGCTTTGGGTGACCTAAATAAGATGCAAATATCAAGGGGTCCCAGCCTACGTCTGGCAACATAGTGCTGGAAAGCAAAAACGGTCATCAAATTATCCTTGATCTCGGGTTTTGAGTTGCAGCCTTCTTTCTGGCAGCCCACCACAGAGCGGCTACTTGTAAATCCATACACACCACCATTACAAAAATCAGTATGTTATTTGCTGGGCACATCGTGGAAATATGATTTTTTTTAATTCACTTTCGCTTTAAATAGAAAAACATACTAATTACCAGATTTTTAAGACTATACATATACATGCAGCTTTTACCACACCACCACTGTGTCTCATGTGAATATAATCTTCTCTAAATGTCTAACAATGTGAAGTCACACAGTGTGGGCAATATGTCACCACTTCACTGTCAGACCAATTAGGTTTTTCTTCCTTTTTGCTTTCAGCCTGAACTTAGTTTAAGAGTGGAGCTGCCCATTACTGAAACACCAACTCCTCATCTCTATTATATTCCGAGATGTTACACACAGGTAATGCATGGATCAGGATTTGGTTAATAAGGGGGTTAACTTGCGTACAGCGATTTTAGGTTATGGAGTTTGTACTAACCCATGTCTGTGGAAGAAGCAGAGTCATGGTATATGACAGATCTAGATGAAATACAGCCCTGCAGAAGTATAAACAAACATGTGCATAACTAGTATTAGTCACCCTCACCACCAATAATCACTCCTCTTTCTTAGATCACCAGAAAAGTTTTAGTTCGTATAAAATATTTTCTATTTTTTTATTGTCTAAACTTAAGGGGGTCATACAGTCTGGTCTTACAGTTTTGAAAATACCACAGGTAACGGTTACTAAATATTAGGCAGATTCTTTTCAGTGGGATAGAAGATTTTATTTCCTGGATTGGACAGATAAATATTCTGAAAATTAAATATACTCTGCCGCCTATTATATTTATTTCAAACAATCCCTCTTCTGCTACCATAATTCTTTGATGCAGTCCCCGTCTCTATCTGTTTAGAAAAAAACTAGAATTGCTAGGTCAACCCTCTTCAGAATAAATCTGTAATGGGGTCTAGAACACCCAGGTGTTAACATCTACTACTTGGGAGCTGCTGCCATGCCTGTTATAGATTGCTTCCACTGATCTAAAGGTAACTATGGATATAACTGGAGAACACCCTTAACCAGCTGCAGCATTCCCATGGCTGCACTTTGCAGTATTTTCTAAAAGGCAGCTACAAAAATTGCTTTTTCTAAGTCACACAACCATATACATTCACAGGTCTTCGCTTTCAAAGAGGACTTTAAGAGGCATATTGGGTCTTTCCAGTAAGCTCCCCGCTGCCCTTTCAGCGGCCCCCCATTACTCTACTAAACTTTCATGAATTACGTCATCGCTCAAGCCATACAATGTGAGTCCCAAAACCTGACCAATCGCGCTTTTCAAAATTTAACTATATCAAAAATTATTACTCACTACCAGCTGAACAGGTCATAGTGAATTAATTTTCAGTTCAAAAAGGGTCTGCATGCATTTCAATAATATAATAATAACTTCTAGTGACTAGGATTCTGGTGAAAGGTTGCTGATCCAGGGAATTATTACAATTGCCAGATTGGAGTCGGGAAGGAATTTTTTCCCTAAAATGAGGACACTTGGCTTCTACCTCATGGGGTTTTTTTGCCTTCCTCTGGATCAACACTTTAGCACAATAGGCTGAACTGGATAGACGTCTGTCTTTTATTAGTCTAACTATGCAGCTAGTATGTTAAAGGGATTGTACCATCATCAAGGTTGCATACAAAACATTGCATATCATTTAGTCACGTTAAATAATAGAAGTGTCGGACAACAGGGGAGATCAGTGTTATTTTTCTCTATGTCTCTGCGCCCCACTCCTCTTCATTTCACCAGAAATGCTGATAAGTGGGCAGGACTATGTGTTGTTCACTTGACTATTTCTCAACTGACTGGAACTACATTTCACACCATTACCTAATTGATAAGTTTCACTCCTATGTCCCTTCGGTCAGGTAAGAGGGTTGTATAGAAGCACACATATCTTTCAATGCAATATAATTGCTATTGTGGTAAATCCCCCCTCCACCCACCCATTTTTTCATTTTTTATGAGTCAAAGTTAAACTGATTTTATTGACTTCAAACTTTTCAATTAAAATGCAAAGTTGTAGCTAGACCCTGAAGATACACATATAAATTAAGTTCACTATGTAATAAATTGTTTTTGAATCCCTTTTTCCAGACAAGCGCTATTGCTCCCTCACTTTTTTTAAACAATATTTGATTGACATTTCCATAAACCACAAAGAAATATAGCAGGTTACAATCAAAATATATCATTCTATTTTAACATAATTTCTTTATAGGTGTTGACAGTTAACAATGCTAGATCTTGTGAAAAAACGAAGATCGCAAAATCAAAATCTAAAAACCTCTAACCTAACTGTAAGCAAGCACTTCTACAAATAAATTAGAATTTGAGCGGTGTTGTCTTATCACCCTCATATTCCTCCCTGCCACAAATTGTCACATACTTCGATCCCCCCTCTGCAATCTTCCCAAACTGCCTTTCAAAGAGTCGGTGAGGTGCCACGAGGTATATTGAAAGATAGAGACCAACTTATCTAGTTTTTCTTGTGACTAAAATTTGGTGATAAACTTTTTTTTTCTTTTAAAAGCTTTTGTTTTTGATTCTTTATGACGCTCAGTGAAAATTTTCTTCGCGAATAGTAGATATAGTTTGGTTTGAGAAAGAATTGTATGGTACAACCCCATTAAGAATAAGCACATGTTTGATCTTCACAGACTAGCATCAACTTTGGAATCTTGGTGTTTGGTCAATATACTTGATAAACATGCATTGTCAAAAACATATATGCTATTAAAGGACACTGCTCCTTCTTCTAAACCTACATTTCAAGTAGGCTGGGAAAGCGAGTTTGGCTGTAAGCTGTCCAATGATGACTGGACCAGGTCATTCTTCTGGATGCAGAAGTCCTTCATCTCTTCCAAAGCCCAGGAACTTAACCATAAATTCCGTTCAGATGTTATTAGGTCTATACTCTATTTCATTCTATATTTCCTATGGCTCCTTGACTGTTGCTGGAAGTGTGAATTGGATAAAAGGCAAATGACTCAAATGGTGGGGTTGTTCCCGATTGCAGACATTTTGGCTCAAAGTGATTGATGCGATTAGTGGGTTAGTGGGTAAATGTCTATCACTGTGGTCATAGGGATGGAAGATGAATCCGCAGGTCACTGCGTTGAGTTGACGCTGAAGAGCAGAGTCTAAGGGGCCTCTTGTCTTCACTGGAGCCCGCACAAGGTAAATAATTTTTAATGAGTATCAATTACAAAGTTCAGTATAATTACGGTAAGTTGTGGGCTCTATAACAAATAAAAAGATAGTCCTGGAGAACCCCTTTAAGAACAGACACAACTGTCTTGGCTGATAAGTACTATCAAACTTGGAGCCAGTGGATTACTTTTGATCCTCATCTACATTCGCATAATTCTAGTGGCCTGATGTCTCTCTTGGATAGCCTCCTCCAGGAGAATATTAACAATCTACTGTTAATGTCAGCTTATAGTGCTCTGTTTTATAATTATGTGATCACTTTTGATCAGAGTGTGTATTATGCACCATCTTTGTGGGGGTTACAGCCATGAATATGAAGATGATCTTAATGTAGAATATAACATCCCACCCAGCAAGTCACTAATGAGATTTGCTCATAGATGTATTTACATTTGGCTATTTTCCTTCAAATTATTCTAAGCTGATTATTAAATGATCTGATCTAATGTGATTACTCATTGATATTCAATGAAGCTTTGCATGTGAAAAAAAATATGGTAGGTGAAATATTCCAGAACACTGGCAAATTTATGAAAAATAGTCTAAAGGAAAAAAAAAATTGTATATATATGAAGTCTGCACTATGAATGGTTGCTATGGACAACAAAAAACATTTTTCATTTGGACAGTTACATGAATCTTCCTTACTATTATTTTTCTAACGTAATGATACACATGCATGTATAGATGCATACAAAATATACACATTCATCTACACAAACATTACCTGCTGGCTAGGAAACTGGCACAACACAGAGGTGATGTTACTGGCATATTGTGCCATCTCCTTTTTTATAGCTTTTTCCACATTTGGTGGAATACGCCCTGATACACTTGTCATGATGTCCTGAAGTTCAAGCAAAGGAAGTGATGGATCTCGGAGGGTCTTCATTAGTCTCTCCACCCAGTCTTTTACCTGCCAAGAAAGAAATGATTTAGTCCTGTCTCTTTTTGACACAGCATGGAAATTCAGATTGGAAAATGTAACCAACTTAATTTAAATGTTTAAACTTCTGACAAAGAAATATGATTTGATCTTATTTCTATTGGTGGTTTGTATGTCCTAAATTCCAAACTGCATAGACTGCATTCTAACAGCATATCTAGTGTCTCTGTAAGTAGCTAAGCTGTTACACTAACAAGTGCAGAAGAGCTAATCCTCAATAAAACACAAGGTATATGTGCTGCGAGGACTGAAACAGCTGCTTAATCTGTAATCTTGATCGAGATAAGTTTTCTCTTGATGCTCTATCTGTCCATGGGGTGAAATCACTCTCTGCTCTAATCAGAGAACAGAGTTATGGTCAGGCAACCAAGTAAGCATAGTAGCCTGTTTGCACTCAGAGCACAGAACTCAGAAAATAAAGTCTGTTCTCGAAAACAAATCAGGAGTGGCTGACCGCATGAGAAAGATCACTCCCCACGATGAACACGTCTCCAAACATCACAGCAACCCTATCTCAGCAATCAAGTTCTTTACCCCTGTAGGAGCAGGACCTCTACCTTCCCTAAGGGTGGTGGAGAATTTGTCTAAAAAATGGTCCTATATGGAACTGAAGCATCTTATCCAGACAAAGAGGGCACCTGCTCTATTAGCTACGAATTATATAGCTGGTGTAAGCACTGAACTCCTAATAGAAGGGGGTAGACCTACAAAGTAATGGAAAAAAAAAGCATGTACAAGAACATACGGACCAGATCCATCTGTTTCTACAGCTAAAGTAAAAGAAATAGACTTTTTCTAATAGAATTAAGTTTATTGCAAATATGATTGGCAATGACAATGCACTGTACTTGAAAAGTACAGATAAAATCTAAGGTCAAAGAATAAAACAAATGAAATGCATACAGAGTTTAAAAGACAACAATATGAAATACAAAATATCACCATACACATATAAGGTAATAGTGACAGGCAAACAGAAGAGAAAATAAATTGAAACTTAAAACCATGGTTTGAGTTTTATGTATGTAGCGCATTAAGAGCATTACTGTGGGAAATAAACTCTTAAATGGTGGTCGAAATGTCCAGAGCATATGGGAGGATTTTGGTGTAGTAGGTCTACATAAAAAGATGGTACCGGGAAAGGAATAGGAAGCAACAGCAACAAAAACCAAGGGACTGGGCGCTCGTTTCTTGCTAATAATCCTCGTAAAAATAGACGTAGGATAAAAATAAAATTTTATTCCATTAAAATATTAAGGTGTGAACCCCAATATTACAGAACAACATGCATAACACGTATCGTGCCTGTACGGCACTTACTCAGATGCTTCTATGTTACATAGGTGGTGAGTAAGTAAGGCCCCTGAATTAAAGAGATCGATAGAAGTTGTTCAAGATGGGACTTCCAGCTTCAGAGAATCCCATAGTCAACCACTAGTGTACTAGGCGAGTCAAGCCATTTCCAGATTTGGCAGCATTTATTGGTACAACCACAATGATAATACATGTATTTTTTATTGGGAGGGTGGCATTAACAAAGTTTATCCATTCCTGGATATCAGGAGCATTACTTTCCATTCAATAGCGATCAACTATTTTCAGATCAGAGATCAAAAGACACACTGCTTCTGCCATGAATGGATAATCCTCTGAGGCCAAAAACAAAAAGACAAAACTTTGAATCATTAGCTACCAGACACCTCATCTTGTCCTTCAGAAACCTAAATGGTGTTGCCCGAATTCCCGTAGAGTCCAGCAACACCATAACAGGTGGAAAGAAAATAAATAAATAAAGGTACCAGAAGAAGATATTTTGGGCATTAATCAAAGAATTCTTGGTGGAACCTGTGTAATTGTCCAGAAGTGCAATAAGCTTGGTGTAGAATATATGGTTGAGTGGCATGGCGAGTTAAGTCTTTAGACCGGGGAAGGCTGCAGCCTACTGCCAAGTCCAACAGGTGTTGCAGGACCATTAGGGGAAGTTGAACCCTTCGATTAGTCCATAAAAAAGGACAGTACCAGTAAATTCTATATCCTGGAAGCAGACGAGTTCAGATAGGTTGGGTGCATTGTAACATTGTAGGTAACAGGACCACCTTAACTAAGCTAATTTGGACTTTTAACGGCAAAAGGGCTTTTCCCCAACCATTCATTTTAGCAAGTAGTAAGTTCAGTAATAGAATAGAATAGAATAGAATGTTCAAATCAGGATACTCTGTTAAATTTCTGAAGATATTAATACCTAGCTACAAACACTGAGAAGTTCACCTAAGTGATCAGGTGCAGGCCTGCTCTGGAGGCACAATTCTCTCTATTGACAGTATACAGGACTTCTCTATAGTAAACCACATACCAGAATATTGACCAAAGGTCTCAACCAACAGACTCCATTAGGAAGGGAGGCATCAGGATCTTGCAAATAAACACAGAAATGTGTCATTTACATAAATGATAATTTTCTCACACAAAAGGGCCTATAATACTGGGCTCACTAAGAATGCAAGCTGCAAAAGGCTCAATAGTCATGACGAAAAGTAGAGGAGACAAGGGGCATCCTTGCCTGTTGCTCCTACATAGGTAGAAAAGTAAGACAGCAATCCTTTCACTCTCATCGCAGCAACAGATCTGTTAAATAGGAGCTTAATCCAAGAGATGGAGGGGCCAAATCCAAAAGCCTTAAGCACTGCCCACAAGTAATTCCACTCCACGAAACAAATGTCTTGTTTTTGTATAACAGAACTAGAATCATAGTATGTTGCCATGAATCTGTGTCCTTTATGTGAATTTATAGGCTCTGCATTCTAACATGGGTGCTGATATAGTGAATGGCAGACTGAAGACGCATAGCAAGAATCTTGTCGAGGACCAGAACCAACTGTAAAAGGGATATTTGTCTGTAGGATAGGCAGGAGTTCAGGGCCATGCCTTGCTTAGGAATAACTTTAAATGTATGTTCGCATGGCTGATTTTGACACTTTTTGGAATGTTTCCTCAGCCAAAACAGTGTCAAAAAGCCTCCAAAATGCCCCTACTTCATTTTCATTGAGTCCTACGTAAAACAATGTCTGAGTTCACACATGACGAGGTTCTTATGTGCGTTTTAGACGCTTATTTGGAAGCTGTTTTTGGTCCTGATAAAGAAATGTCATGTCAATTCTTGAAGCATTTTCAGATTCTTGCCCCTTGGCAGGAGTGGAGAAGGGGGTTGTGCTGATGATTATTTTTAACTAACCGCTCCGCAAAAATGATCTAGGCGCTTCATGATATCAACAGATAGGAGCCATTTTTAGCAGTACAAGAGAACACAAACAGCTCTGGAGTCACAGCAAATATGTAGATTGTAGGAGTGGCCCACTCCAAAATGTCAGACACTTTTAAGCATCCACTAATAGGGAGTCATATGGGTGATTACGCCACCAAAGGTAGAAATTCAGAAACATGAAGCAGCAGGTACAATCAAATCTCGCAGGCAAAACGAGGCAGCACAGAAGACTATCCACAAAAGAGGACATCCTCCGATTAAGTGAAGGTGTCCCACCAAGGCAAGATTCAGGACATTTGTCTTATGGCAAAGAGCCAGGAACAGAGTCAGTGCAAGTCAAAGAGCAGGGAAGGGTCACAGGACCGAGCCCAGTTGGAGGCCACAGTACACAAAAGGGTTACAGCAGAGGAAGGAGCATGCCAGACCAGATCTTTTAGCAGAAGAGAGATAGATAAAAATAGGGACAACTGCACTCTGCTTTTACACCACTGCGTGTAGGCAGATTTCAGTCAAAACTTGCACTCTGGCACAACAGTGCTCCCTGTAACCGGGAGGCCAGCGACCAGCTTTTCTCCACTGCAGCCAGGTGACAGAGCAGCAGCACAGTAGGAGAGAGGTATACCCAAACTTTTCACTCACACTAAGAGGTAGCGGGCGTATCAGCAGAGCTCCGCAGAGCACCCAGCCTGACCAACGTTCCAGTCCTCACCAAAGAGGAAGACGAGCGAGTATCTAACACCCAGCGGGGAACAACTTTATCAGCTAGATAGAGTGAAATATGTCAGGATGTGAAGCAGACTTTCTCCATTGCTTGACTGTGCAGCTAAAAAAAGTTCAGAGACCGACTGTGTTCAGATGACGACTGCTTCTTTAACACCCCACTGTTTCTCTAACACCCCACACCGCAGGCTGGAACAGGAAAATTCACAAATAATAGGTATATAAACAGGAGATTCTGTGTCCTCCTTGCTCCACAGTCAGGCTAACACCCCTGTAAACAGACATTTTAATTAAGACAGAAACCCAATGAGACACATGAGAAAAAGTGGAGCGATAACGCCAACTAATCCAGGGCCTCTGTAGCCATCTAAGCCTCCCCCCTCCAAATGTGTCTTTTGGAGGCAAACAATATGAAAGTTGTGCACCTTTATGAATTATATAATCAAAGATCTGATGATATTCCAAGTCACCAGCTTTAAAAGTTTACTGAACATTATTAAAGATGATACACATAGAAACAGAAGGAAATAAAGCGGTCCACATCAGTAAACCTATGTCCCGCTTACATAACAGTATTTAAATGCACAAACCTTATCATACCCCAAAAACAAACGGCCTGACACCTCAACTTAGGAAGGGCTTTCTTCCC
Source organism: Phyllomedusa bahiana (assembly GCA_025379985.1). Lineage (NCBI taxonomy): Eukaryota > Metazoa > Chordata > Amphibia > Anura > Hylidae > Phyllomedusa > Phyllomedusa bahiana. The sequence goes on along the minus strand of JAODAL010006268.1, from coordinate 79,764 downwards.
AAAGGCCAAAGAATACGTAACGAATATAGGAAATAGCCTCTAACAAATATAATATAGAAATATTGAAATCAATACAGAAAAACAGGTCAGGTATATGCAATAAGATTGCTGGGAGGTTCCCTTTTCTAAATATTGACTGTCAAAAATAAAAATAAAGTAAAAATAAAAATAAATATAAAAATTTGCTGGTGGAAAAAGTCTCCATCCCCTGAACACTACAATTAGTAACCAAGGCATCTGAATAAACAAGGATACAACAAGAAAAATGGAAAATCCGTTTGTGTCTGGCCTTGGAGTGCGAGGGGAGATTCCTCTTGTGGATGCCAGACAATTGGAAATTTCTCCTGTGGAATCAAATAACTGTATTTTACCGCCATTTACCAAGTATAGGTGATAAGGATACACGATTGAGTATTAAATTCCCATAGGCTCCTCTTCATTGCAGTGAACCGTGCCCGCTTAAGTTGTACTTATAAGGAAAAATCCGGGGTGACGTGAATTGGGCTATTCTTGTATAGAGTAAGGCCTTGTTCACAAGCTAGTCTTAACAATGCAATCCCTGTAGTTTAGGAATTTGTTGATAAATGTTCTTGGCAAAGTGCCCAACAGAGGCAGTTTTGATAGCACCTTATGAGTTCTTTCAGTTATGAATATACTGGAGACACTCTCTCAACCGTATGTGAACGTTAGAAGCTCTTCTAGAAGAACAGCAGGACAGTTTCCCTCCGACTACTCTGGAAAGGCCAGGAGACTCAAATTACCCCTTTTTAGTCGATTTTTGGGGCCATCAATTCTTTGCTTTAGTTTATCCACGTGGTCGACTAAGTTAGTGACCTCGAAGATAGGCAGCAACTGATGCAAGTTACCCTAACTAGTTGTTCAACCTCTGTGACCCACTCATGGGTTGAAATGTAAATTTTGATAATTTCTATTCCTGTGGTTAGAGCCAATAGATGCTGCAGAATGGCTAAAAGAACCTTTTGGATTGAGCCTGGAAGAAGCAGAGCCAGGTTGTTGAGAAGTCTCAGTTCTGTTAGGCGGAAAGAGGAGTTATTAGATTTCTACTGAGGTGCCATGAGATTTAGATGAAGGAAAAGAGAAGATAAATAGGGAAAGGTAGGGCAGAAAGTTCACTGAATCTGGTAATGTGTCCCAACGCAATAATACACACGATTCCTCTCACTTTAAAGAAGATCAGCAAGTATTGCCCATGCAAGCTAAGTATAGGTGAGGATGCAGCCGAGCCAACAATGGGAAGGACAGCAACTCATGTAAAATAAAAAATAAATATTGCCAGGCCCGGGGTGGGTGGGCTTCTGGAAAAAAAATTGCTGCAACGGATAAGGTGATGTGCAGATGGTGCATCTCTTAATAATGAAAGACAAGAAAAAATCCACAAACTATGTTAACTGGAAGCAAAGTAGAAGTCTCTCTTGTTCTGGATGTTTCCAAAGGGGACGCCCCAAAATTTGGGTGGGATGCTGTAAAAAGGGGGGGGGGCTTGCATTCTTTTTTCCTTACGTGTCTTTTAAGTTTGGCTGAAAAGCAGTCGGGAAACCACGTGGCTGTCTAATATATGCATTTATTTTTAATCCCGAGGGACACCCGGGGGTGGGAAACCCACTTTTCCTGTTTTTGGGTTTGGGGGTGTTGGAGAACTTCCAAAGGGCTCACGGCCAATACTGCAGGAAAATTGATTACAGGGAAGAGCAGGAGAAGATGAACAGTTTAAAATTATACCCCTTTTAGGGGAAGGGGGGGGTCAGGCAGCTTTTTGGGGGGGGGGGGGTGTGGGCGGCCCTTTCTTTTTCTGCGCCCGTTTCACTGAAAACCCAAAGAAAATCCCCCAAAAATAAACAATGGAAACGGGGCGGGGTAGGGGGGCTTTGAAGTCTGCATGGGTCCCCTTTTTAGCTGGGGCGGGAACTCCTTTAAAAACTCCTTCTACCCCTAAAAAATGAGCACCCAAAGGATCGGACTTCTCCCCAAAAAGGGGTAAGGGGTGATATTTTAAAACTATTTAAAGCCAGATGATCAAGTAACTTGAGGGCCAGTCAAAGCAGGTTGTTCCAAAAGGAATAATTAGGAAATGTCAAACACAGCACGGTATTTTTCTTTTGGGAATCGGAAACCCCAGTGCTGTGTAGAACCCAATAAAAAAGTCTGTGCTGTGTCAAAACTCACTTAAAGTTTTTTTTTCTGGGAGTTTGTAAATTTTCCCCGGTTTTTTTAAAACATGCTGCGGGTCAGTTTCCCCATACAATGTTTGTCCCGGGGCCCGACGGCAAATCAGAAAAAAAATCTCCCTTTTTTTTACCCACAAATCCAGGGCCAAAAGTCAGTTTTGGGGAAAAGCTTTTTTTAAAAATTTTGCTAGGGTGACACAGCCTTAGAATTTATCTTGGGAAGTTTGGCAGGGGGACGCACATCTCTCAATCTCAGGGGAGCCACACCATAGGAAGTGGAACCCTGAATTTGGGCTGTGAAAAGAAGGGCCCTTGTAAAAAACGGCCTAAATTTTAGAAAACCCCTTTTAAAAACAAAAAAAAGTCCCAATTTTTTTATTTTTTAAATTTTTGCGCTAGAATTTTTCCACACCCCGGGACTTTACATTCATAGTTTCATGGGTTGTAAGGCTAAAAAAAGACAAGTCGTCCTTTTCTGGGTTCCCAGCCTGTTGGTGCTAAGGGGTTGACCCGGGAGGAAGGAAAAAAACCCCCAATGGGGTTTAAGAACCCAAAATTGCCCTCTTTTTGGGGGAAAAAATTCCTTCCCTGCCCCAAATTTGGCCCAATCAAAAAAAAATTCCCGGGAAATAAATTTGCCCCCTCCCCTGAATTTTTGTCACTGTAACTTGTTATTTTTATTACGCTACAGAAATGCTTTCCAAAACCCTTTTTGAATCTGGTTATTAAAATTCACCATGACAAAGTCCCTTGGCGGGAAAATTCCATAGTCCCCACTGCTCTTAAAGTAAAGAACCCCTTTTTCTATTTTTTATGTAGAAATTTCGTTACTAAAAGAGGGAAAGGGATGCCCCCTTGTTTAGATAATTTTTCCTGTTTTAAAAAATTTAAAATCTTGGGAGAGTTCTCTTTTTTGCCCTTTTGATGTTTTTAAAAACATATTTATTATGTCCCCCCAAAGCCTTCTTTTCCCCTAAATTTAAAAAAAAACCCTAATCTTCCCAATCTTTCGTGAAAATGTAGTCCACCCAGCCCTTTTTAATTTTTTTGTTGCCCGCCCTTTGTACCTGTTTCAACCCTCTCCCAATGTCTTTTTGTTGCACTGGTCCCCAAAACTTTTACAAAATTTTCCCATGTTTGGCCCTTAACCAGTGATTGGGTTTAAGGGGGAGAAAAATTTGTTCTTTTCTGGGAAATTTTGGCCCCTTTTAATGCACCCCAATTTTCCTTTTTTTGCTTTGGTCTGCTGCCTAACACTGGCTGCTCCCAAAAAATTTTTACGGGTCCACCAGGATTCCCAATTTCCTTCTCCATGTCATTTTTAAAAAACCCAGGGGTTTTTCCCTTTTTTAACAGGGTAATGGATTTTTTTTCCCCCCAGGGCCCTTTTAACCTTGCATTTATCAGTGTTAAACCTCATCTGCCCATTTCCCTCCCCCCAGGCTTCCACTTTACCCTTTGACCCCCCTTTTTGGGTTTTCACTTGTTATTCCTTGCATCAGTTTCCCAAACCCTTTTTGTTTATAAACTTTGAAACCAGCCCCCCAGTCCCCCTGGGGTTTCCCAAAGAAATAAAAAGCGGATCCTTTTTTTTGGGGTCTGGGGGCCCCGGGACAGTACCCATTCAATTGTTTCAATTGGGTTTCTAAATTTTTTTTTTAAAATTTTCCCAAACTTTTATCCCACAAGAGGAGCCAGGAAAATTTAGGGAGATGACATTTTTATAGGATAAAATTAAAGGCTTTGAAATTTGGTAGAGGTTTATTTTTTAAAAAAACAAAAAAACCCCCTTTGTCCAAACCCCTGCATTGCTAGGAAAACAAATGAATTCTTTATGATATTACTGCCCCACCGTCTCCCGCTTCATTTTCTGCACAAAGGAAAAATTTCCTGGTTACTTTTTTTTTATTTTAGTATAGTGCTGAACATAATCACATATCTCATGTAGCATATCATGCTGTGGTTTGACTCATGTTAAAAGTCTATTTACCTTGCTGCTGAAATAAGGTTCCGGAAGACAGTATCCTTTTCATGCCCTTTTTTCCCAAAGGTTTTTCCCCAAAAAACCAATAGGGGAAAAAAACCCGATTTTAATTTCTCTCTTTTGAAAAAAGCAGTGCTGTGTATAACTGGCAAGGCTCCTGTGTGGAGATCAGCCTGAAAACGGGTTTGAAAGGGAAAACATCTGCACAAGAAAATTGCAAATTCAGGGAAGATGTACAAAATTATTTCTTAATTAGTTTTTAAAAAAACTAAAAAATAACCCAAAAGATGCTCCATCCTCTGCGCAAGGGTTTTAAAATAAATTAGGAACAAAAGCTTTTAACCCCTTTGTATATGTAATGTAAGCGTTTTGCTTTATCTACAGTAACAAAAACCCATTTAATGCTTATTAATTTGTAAGGGATTAAAATAAATACACATAACCCCCAAAAAACAAGTTCAAAGGTTATCCATAGGGTTAGACCCAAAAAGGTTTTCAAACCCCAAGGGCCTTTTTTTTTTCCGGCCCGCGATCTCCCGGGACCCCGCAGGGCTGTTTTACCACGGGCCGGGGGATTCAGTCAGCTTTTACGGGGGAAAAGGAAGGAGGGATCGTTTTTCCCTCCCCCCTTCTCCCTTTGTATGTATTTGGGTTTCCGCTTTTGAGGCGGGTACAATAGGGGGTCGCAGGGGGGCTTTGACGCCCCGCTTTGCTACCCCCCCTGTGATGGGGCCCTCCCGGCGGCCACCCCTTTTCCGCCCGGGAGGGAAAATCTCTGGGAGCTGCGGTGGGGGCCCTTTAAGGGCGCCGCCCACCCCGCTTCCCAACAGCCCCCGAAGGGGGCCCGGGGGGCCCGCGTTTGCAGGGCACGGGCAAGTGGGTTTTTTTTTTAAATTTTTATAACCCATTAGGGGGGGGGGGGGGGCATCGGGCCTGGGCTATGGGGGGACTATGGGGGCATGCCTGGCTATTGGGGGATATATGGGGCATCTAAAATGGCTATGGGGGACTAAAATTTTAAACCATCTGCCGGGCCAAATGGGGGGACTATATGTTACATCTCCCCGGGTTTTTGGGGGGGCCCAAATTATGTTACAATTGCCTGGCAAACTGGGGGGAAAATGGGGGGCATCTCCTTTCCCCTTTACTGGAGGACTATTTGGGGGCTTTCTAAGGGGGGGGCTATGGGGGGCATCTCCCTTTCTATATGGGGCATATTACTGGTGCAGAGGGCAAAAATTACTTTTGGGTTTTAAAAGGGGGGCAAAAAACTTATCTACCTAAATGGGCAGATAAAAAACCGGGTCATCTACGAAGGTTTTATAGCCACTTATCTACCTACAAGTAGTTCAAAAAATTTATGTGGCCCCTTTTAAGGAAATATGTGAGGTGATGGGGCCCCCACAGTGAAAACAAGTTTTGACACCCTGGGTTATTTTCTACCTGGAGCCTTTTTTTTCCACAAAAATTCCCCTTTCTTTTTGGGGGGTCAGTGGTTAAAAAGGGCCCCAAATTTATTAGTACTTTTTGGCCCAAAATTTAATATTTTGCCCCCCAAAAAAACCTGTGAAAGAAAGGGCTTTATCGAAACATTTTCCAAAAATTTAAAAAGTTGTTTTATTTCCCTGTTTTTTACTTCCCACCAACATGCATAGATGTTTAGGAGCACATGCCGCCAGCAAAAAAAAAGGTGGAGCAGAGGGGGAAAAGGCAGGGTGCACATGATGGGGCAGGAATTATAAAACCCCCCTTTCCCAAAATCAGGGAAACAAAATCAAGTAAATTTTTCAGAAAAAATTTTTTGTGCATTGAATGGGAAAAAAATATGTAATCCCCAAAATGCGGGAAACCCTTTACATATATGGTTTTTTTTTGGAATTTACTAATTTTACAGATCTTTTTAGTGTCTCTTGACAGTTGTATTTGCTTTAGGGCATATGAGAATGACCTACTAATAGATAGAACTAACTAAAAAATTCATTTTTGGTTGTAGGGCAAATTATTTTTATACGATCCTCTTCCTTTTAAACAATTAAATTAAGAGCCCATTAAATCTGGGTTAAAACAGGGGTGAATAGTTTTTTTTCTGGCACCCACGGTTTTTCCTACAAACCATTACCCCAAATTCAGAAAATTCTACAATGTCATGTTCAATGCCAATGTTGAAAAGGAAACCTTAAACTTTTAAAGTGGCCCTACCTGTTAAAATCTGCGGGGATCTTTTAAAGGGTTGAATTTTTGAAATTTAAAAAACCAGGTCCCCCAAGGGAACACCCCCGGGGCCCCCTTACATAATGGTTTAATCCGGGACTCCTTTGGGGGTTTCGGGGGCCCCCTTCCCATCTTCATGACCTGTAAATAGAAGGAAATTTTCCTATTTTAAGTTGTTGTATCATTTTTTTTTGGGAAAAATATCAAACATCTGTCAATGGATTCATACACATACACCTCAAAAAATAAAGGAAACACTTAAATACCACGTCCTAGATCTCACTTAATGAAATATTACAATTGCAGTTCTTTATTCATTACATAGTGGAATGTGTTGAGAACAATAAACGCATAAAAATGATCAATGAAGATCAAAAATTAATATCCCACGGTGGTCTGGATGTGGAATGATACACAAAATCAAAGTGCAAAATCAACCTTCAGGCTGAGCCAACTTCAGTGGAAATCCCTCAAGACAAGGATATGAGGCTCTTTAGTGTATGGGGCCTTCACATGCCTGTATGACCTCCCTGGGCATGTTCCTAATGAAGCGGTGGCTTTTCTCCTGAGAGATCTCCTCCCAGACCTGGATTAAAGCATCAGTCAACTCCTGAACAGTCTGTGGTGGAACAAGACAGGATATCCCAGGTGTACTTGATTGGATTCAAGTCTGGGGAACGGGTAGGCAAGTCCATAGCATGAATGCCTTCATTATGCAGGAACTGCTGACACACTTCAGCCACAAGCATCAGAAGAACTCAGAGCCCACTGCACCTGCATATGGTTTTACATTGGTTCTGAGAATCTCATCCCGATACCCAATGGCAGTCAGGGTACCTCTAGCTAGCACAAGAAGGGCTGTGCAGCCCTCCAAAGAAATGCCTCCCCACAACATTACTGACCCACTGCCAAACTGTTCATGCTGGAGGATCTAGCACGCAGCAGAACGTTCTCCATGGCATCTCCAGACGCTGTTGAATGTGCTGAGTGCAAACCTGCTCTCATCTGTAGAGCACAGGAAACCAATTTTGAATCTAGGTGTTCTCTGAAAAATGCCCTGCATGATGTTGCGCTGTAAGCCCATCAATGACTTGTGGATGTCGGGCCCTTATACCACCCTCATGGAGTCTGTTTCTGACAGTTTGAGCAGACATATGGAGATTAGTGGCTGGGTGGAGGTCATTTTGCTCCTCCTGTTCCTCCTTGGCCAAAGGAGGAGACAGTGGTCCTGCTTTTGGATTGCTGGCCTCCTACCATCCGCTCCATATGTCATGGTGTACTGGCCTGTATGCTGGTATTTGTTTCCTGCTCTGGATTACTGTGCTGACAGACAGGTATCAATCTGAATTGGAATTTAAAACAGTCATCATGTGGTTCACATTTTCACATTAGGAGTCCAAGACAACACCTTACAATTGAGCAACAGTTCCCCACCATTGCAAGGCTTCAAGCAGGGTGCTCTCTGATGGAAGTGGCCACTGAGCTTAGAGCGTCAGGGTTGTCAGCAGGTTGCAACAGAGATACAAAGAGGCTGAAAGTCACAGAAAGGAAAAATAGTGAACATTCCTTTACTAGGTCCCACACAGATGACCGCTTCACTGTAAACAATGATGTGCGGAAACGGATGACAAATGCCACGATATACAAAGCATGTTTAACTCCGTAAGGACCACCAGACGTCTTTTGGCGGCTGGCATTTCCGGTCATTAGTCTGCAGCGACGTCTTTTGATGCCGCTGCAGACATCGGGTTTTGTGGCTTCCTGCATCAGGAAAGAGCTGTACTTCACAGTCCTGTTCCTAGCACAGTTTCTGCAAGTGCCGGGACGTGGAAAAAAATCTTAGCTCCCGGCGCCTAACCCTTTGATTGCTGCGATCCATGACCACGGCATAATCAAAGGGCTTTCCCCTGCTCTGTTAGGTGATCGGGACTCCCGGTGACCCAATGGAGCCTGGAAAACATCTGTACAGTCAGCCCTGGGGACCTAAAGTAGCCCCGGGGCAGTCTGTGTAACAAGCCAGCAATCAGGGCACACTGTGTGTTGCTCTTATTGCTGCCTGTGTCAAACTGATGCAGATTATAATGTATTAGCATATATGAATATGCTAATACATTACTAACAGTAAAAAAATGTAAAACAGTTATCCCTTCATGGGATTTAGAAAAAAGGAAAAAAAAAATGTAGAAAAAAATAGTTACTAAAAAATAAATAATTGTGCATACATTACACACAAAAAACCTACACATATTAGGCATCCACATGACTAATAACCTGTAGAATTAAACTAATAAAGTATTAAGTGTGAAATGTGAATGGTGTAAAAAAAAATAATTAAACATGAAAAAAAAATTCTGCAATAATTTATAAGTGAACTTAAACTATTCCTCTAAAAACTAAAACTTCTCCGGCAGAAAGCAAGGCCTGATACAGCTGCGTCACTGAAAAAATAAAAGTTACAACTGTTGAAACGCAAGGAGGCAAAACCTAAAAATGTAATGGTCATTAAGTACTTTTCAGGCGTTTGGCTTGAGGGAGGCGAGAGGCACCCAAATGTCAAGTCAGACCATGCTTAACCGTTTACATCAGTGTGGTCTGCGTGCTAGACAACCAGCAAGGGTACCTGACCTGGCTGATGCATAGCGCTCTCCTTGACATCTCCAGCATCATTGGCAGCCATCATTTTTGCTCAGAGCGAATTAAACGTTTATCACTGGAGAGCATTGAGGACCACTGGTCTCTCACCCAGCGTAGATGCTCCCTAGTCTATGCAAGATAATGATGCCTGTGCCTTGTGGTGTGGTCCGGTACCCTTAACGGTCATCTACTATGCAGACCATACTGATGTAAAGGGTTACGAATAGTCTGATGTGACACTTGGTGGCCTCTCACCTTCCTTAAACGTGCCTAAAGTTGTGTGGCATTTATCATCCGGTTCCGCAGGGCATTGTTTACAATGAAGAGGTCATCAGTGTGTGATATAGCCAAAGGGCGTCTACTACTTTGCCTGTCACTCTCTGTATCTCTGTTGTAACTTGCATAATTTATACAAAAAAAAACTTGTGGGGTCAAAATGCCTAGATTAATTCCTTGAGGAGTGTAGTTACCGAAATGGGGTAACTCCTAGTCCCACCATACACCCAAACAGCACTTTATGAACACACATGGAGCATGCCGCACTACTGAGAAATAGGGTCACAGATTTCAGTGTACTTTATTGGTAAGTTTTGTTTTTTGTTTTTTTTAAGGAGGCTGAGAAATAAAACCTCTGTGGGGTTATTATACTCACTTTACCCTTAGATGAATTCCTTGAGAGGTGTAGTTTCCAAACTGCATTATTACTTCACTTTTTTCAGATTTAAAAGGTGTCTGCACTGAAACAGTGCCTAAAAAATGTCCTGATAAAAAGAAAGCTCCAAGATCGAGTAGCTGCTCTTTCTTACTGATTCTCAAAAGTCAAATAGCACACCGATTTCTAAAAACATCAGAATCTGGGAAATTATCTAGTTGTGTTTCTACTGATATTTACAATGCTTAAGGAAAAAAAATGGATTAAAACTGAAAATCTGCAAGGGGAAAAAAAAAAACAAATACATTTTACCCTCACTTGGCTTTAAGGGTGTTTTTCCTAAAACCTCCTACTGTGCTTAAATAGAAAATTAACCCATACTTACCGATCCCATTACCATCATTAAAGCACTGCCAAAGCTCCAGCGTTCCCCTTTTGGTCCCTCACTGATGAGATCCTAACTAATCATGGATCACATGATATTGCAGCCAATCACAAACATGCAGGCATGTGACTGTTGAGCCCACAAATTGGTTGTAGTATCATGTGATAAATATCAATTAGAGACCGGAGGAGAAAAAAAAAACAGCTCTGTGTTCTTCCCCTGCAATAGGCAAGGATGGATTAAATTTCTATTTTAGCACAGAGGGAGGTGGAATGTTAAGTCTTGGAAAAAACTTGGGTATAGGCCCTTGTTCTAGGAGGCTGACACTAGGCGAGACCAAACATGTTGGCTCCGCCCGACGGACTATATCCTTCCTACTGACACCAGGCTAATCAGTTGGTACAAAAGCCATAGTAAAAGTAGATAATCCACTGTTCAATTCCGAGAAGAAAATGACAGATGAGAATCAAAAAAAAGATCATACAAAGAAGGAGGGAACTGTGCACCCCAATGAATCAGATGAGAAAAGGATTTTACGACAAGTATAAAAATCCGACTATCTCGTCAATATCATTGGGGGACACAGTACCTTGGGATGTCCAAAAGCAAATGGGGGTGGGTAACAAAAAACAATTTGAAAGACTATATTCGCAGTGGTGCGAAACAGCTAGCACACTGCTGCCTGAAGTACCTTACAGCCAAGGCTTGCGTCAGCCAAGGCCAATATATCGGTAGAAGTGCATAAAAAAATATATGAACGCCCAGATCGCAACCTTGCAGACCTAGGAAGCCGAAGCATGAGGCCGCAGAACCCAAGAAGCGCTGACTGCTTGAGTGGAAAGAACTGTGAGCCGGAATGGGAGAGGTTCACTCTTGGACTGTAGACTTCCGAAATTGCAGAATAAATTTTATTGAAACAACAAATAAAATCAACACAATAGAATAATCAATATATAACTAAAAGGTGACATGCACAGGACACACAACTACCACCCAGGTACTGACATGCTGGTAAATAATCCCACAATTATTGTTTCAATAAAATGTTTTGGGTTTTTTGTGGATAGGTTGTTGGGGGTTTACTTTTTTGGCGTTGGTATTTAGGTTTTGTTCCCACCTATCATTTATTTTGCTTTTTTGTTGGCGTTGTTGTTCCGAAATTGCAGACAACCCCGTTGGGAATGGTGGCCGTACAGGCGACCAATCTCGATGTGTACAACCTCGTACCACCAAATGGGGATCTGAACACCTGAAACATTCAGTGGTGGTGAGAAACAAAATCTGCCCTGACAACTCCTGAACAAATTAGAGACCCTTCCCAAGGCTGAGAGGGAGAGGAACAAGATAAGGGGCAGCACTCTGTCCTTATTAAGGTGACCTGGGGATATGACCTTAGGGAAATAATTACAATGGCATTCAAACAAGACTCAAGTTTCACTACCGGATCGAACTATGAACAGGTGAAGCGGAGCAATGACCCCCTGCAAACAAAGGCTTGGCCTAAGGAGGAGGGTGGGGGGTGTGGAGTTTAGTTGTGTTTGAAAAGGCACCAAGTGGAGAAATCTGACCTTCCACAGAGAAAAACTGAAAAGGACAGTGCTCGTGGGGTAGACAAAGCCCCAATGGGTGACAAGCACGTGTCTCACACTAAGGGCCACATGTACGAAACGGTTTTGGTCTAAAACTCACTTTATTTTCCACATAGAAACCTATGGGCAAAAGAGGGAGTTTTAGACCTAAATAGGTTCATACATGTGGCCCTAAGTCGAGAAGTTTTTCTGGTATGAAAACAAATGCGGCAGGCTACAGCTTGCAGGCCCAAAGTATGGTTTTAAACACAATCTCCGCTACCACGCAATTCTGAAATTATGGCTCCAACCTCCAAGTAAATAAACAGAGCTGAGGCAAAGTGAATGGAATAGAGTACTTTGGCAGGGAAAACAATAAGATTTGCATACCCTGCTCTGCGGGTCAAACTGAAATGATAAGTGGGGCTGGCATCCTCTTGCTCTTGAGAAAGAACTGAAAGGAAGTGGGGAGGGGGGGAACAAAAAATGTCCGACCAGCACAAAGCGTAATAATGGAAGAACTAGCGTGTCTATAGCGCAAGCCAACCTGAATGAAACCTGAATTCTAAATTTGGGAGCAGATGAATGAGGCGAGATATAACAGATCAAAGCCAAGAGCCCCTTCCTTTCAGAGCAGTTTTAGAACCCTCTGGCAACAACCATTCCAGGATCCCCGATGTGATTAGCCATCCAGTTCCACTTCCTTGGGATGAAAAAATCTGACCGCCAGAAACCCGCTTTCCACCCAGCAGAAGACCAGCTTCTGGTGCCTCTGTGACCATATGATATGCCACCGCAGTTATATTATAGGACTGAACCTGAACGAGGCGACCCTGAGGAAGGGGAAACCCCGAGTACCACAGTATTAGCACAGGAGACCCCAGGCCCAGCTGAAATCAACACAAACTTGAGATGGAAGCAGAATATCCAGGGAGCAGACTGACCTGCTGGTGAATGGAACACTTGGGCTGCATGTGTGCCGAGGACCATGCCCAGGAACAACCTGTGGAGGATCATCGACCAGGATGACCTAAATATAAAATTGAGCCTGCCAGGCCAGGCAGTCCAAAGCAATACCAGGACAGAGTGAGACCTGTGACAGCAGCCCCCGGGTGATGGAGGATAGCCGCCAAGAGAAAAAGGTAATGGCTGTGACATAAACCACGATACCAGACACATAACCATGATGGTTGGCTGTGATGCCAAAATTTTAGCGTGTTGGGCAGGAGACCCAAGCCTCCCGACAGGACATTGCTTGGTTGGACAATGTAACACCCACCAGACAGAAGAACCAGATACCAAGATTTAGAGAGTCCTCTACATTGTTGTATTGGGAAGGATTTTCCAAGACCACACTCTGCCTAAGAAGTAGAGGGTTGCAGGCAACTCCTTGCAATAAAAAACTTGGTCACAAGCAAGGATGAGGATACAAAGTTCCCAAACAAAAAGGAATGGCAACATAAGGCGGACCAGGCATGACAGGCCTGCGATCTATGGGGATGAAATCCTGACACCACCCATTAGGCCACATGGGCACCCTGGTTAACCCAGCAGTTGCCTAGTCCTAATAAAAGATCACGCTTAAACCAGCTCAAGCAGAGTGGATAAAAGGAACATGTGCCTACTCCCAATGCCCTGGCACATCCCTGTGAACATCAGGAAATAGCAGAAATAACCATCCGTTTCCAACTCTAGAGAGGGAAACCCTTACTCTATCCCAGAGGGGGAGTAAGTGAACCCTGATGCATAACAACCTAAGATCTGATGTGAAAACCACACCCAACATTATTCTTCCCTCAAAAGAATAATGTGGACACATGCATGATAAAGACAGCTGGGTACTCTAGAAAAAGGGGGAAAAGCGGACAGCCCATGCCTTTGCTAACATGAAACGCATGCACGGTTGGTGTGACAAGCCTGCACTGCATCTGCTCCACCCACAGGCCGCGCAGCAATGTTAGGCTATGTTCACACAGCTGATTTTAGGACGGATTTCAGACCGTATTGCGTGTTGTACTGTGCTCAAATACGGCTGAAATCCGTCCCTGTCATTACGGTAATCCACAGTTCTCATAGAGAACTATAGATTCCGTCTCCTCTCCCCGCTCGCGAAATACGGCGAGCGGGGAGAAAGTTACATGCACATTATCCCGGCGGGATACGCGCCACGGATAATGAAAGTCTATGGGGCCAGTGAGCTGCCAGCCCCCCGCCCCCGTACACACGCCGTAATTGCGGGCGAAATCCGTAATTACGGCGGAATCAGCCGTGTAAACATAGCCTAAGACATCCTGCCCACTCAATCATGCCACCTGGGAGTGGTCAGCTGAAGTCCCTTCTTACCTTGCGTCTCCTGGTTGGCTCTAGCGCTGAGTGAAACCTCCAAAGTGGGTTGTGATCCCTCCCCCCATTATTTCGCCTGCAGCAGGTCCTCGTGTGACTTCAAAGGAGCTATCCTCTTAAGCGACTAATGTCTGAACATCCACTCCATGTAACAAGAGGCATCCCTCTAGGACACTAGCAGTGCCTCTTATAACAGAACCCAGACTAAGAATAGCCAACAGGCAGGTGGGGGTCCCAGGTGCCCTAAATGCCTTGGGCCACTGTAGGGTAGAAACACCAGTTCTGCACAACTGATCTCCAAATGGACACTGATTAAATTGTAGCACTGTTTATCTCCTGAGTCTCCACTCAAAGCCTAATCACCAGCAGGAGGGTGGGGCACTTAATTTAACCTTATGCTTACCAGGCTAGGGAAGGGAATGAGACCACAGAACAACTGTACAGAGCAGGCCCGCCACAGTAAATTTATAGCTAAAAAGACTACAGGAACTGAGACTGCTTCTGTCCGGTTGGTGAGACTCATTCCTTATTTACAAATTTTAACGAACTAAAAAAATTATGTTTTAATGTGATATCTTTCTCCATGACCATTTTCTTTGGGATATTTCTTTCCTTTTCTGACACCGTACACCAGCGAATAAAACCTGCTGGTGCTTTCAGGGTGTTTCCATTACTTGAAAACAAGTTCCTCAGACTCTAAAAAGACTGGTAGATGCCGCCATTGCTGTGCTTAACAAGATCTCCCTTGAGAGGTTGAGACATCCTCATCACATGAAGGGAGTCTCTAACTGTCCGTATAAGGGCTAGCACATCTGCTGCCATTACATTATCTCTGTTTGGCCCAAAGGCAGAGTCATCGGGAGTCCACAGAAGAGGCCGTATCCAGGCCTGGAGCATCCATGTCCATCCACCATCTGTCCGGACAGAGCTCAGGTGGCATTTGAGGAAGAGGAACTCTAGTTCTTACACACAAACTCTCCATACGGGATACGCCTGGTGTAAAGCCCTGGGAGGTGCTAGGCTGGCAGACCGCAAAAGGCGGCAAAGTATATGTGGCTACACTCCAAACCAGGGGAGAGGATTACGTATCTGCCCAATGTCTTCAGGCATTGCAGCATCATCCCTTCGGTGCCACACACGCACCCTGTGGCGGCATTAAGTGGGGAGGAGTGAGCAGCTAAAAAACTGACTGGCTCTTGACACCCTCAGGGAGAAACACTGTCACAGTGACCATACACGTGCACGGCCCCCTGATAGGTTACAGCCAGAGGCTCCATTACCACCTGAAACAGGAAAAAAAAAAAATTCAAACTGAAAGTTATGCAGCAGACCAGGATTCAGAAGGAGGGATACAGCCTGTTCCGGCAGAGTCAACACGTTTGATCGCACCTAGTGTCAGCCTCCTAGGGCGAGGACCGATAACCAAGGTGCTGTGTCCCCAATGGTATTGATGAGAAATATGCCAACATAAAGACATATGGTAAATACTAGTTATAAACTATTTTCTGTGATATGAACAACTAACAGAGTAAATTTTACATTTTAAACTATACGTTTTGGTTGATAAAGTCTTTGAATAATAACAAAATATGGCAAAACTTACAACTAAACTACAATTTGTCACATAAAAACACAGTCGCGAAACGCTACGGTATTGACATCCTTATTCAGACGTACAGTAGAAGAAAAAAAACAGAAGACTGGAGCGACAGTGCTGGAACTAGAAGGGGCTTTTTTATTTTATTTGGAAGCTGCCTATTAGCATGTTTTTTTTTAAAGGACCTGGATAACCTCTTTAAGTTTATCATGAGTTATCCACAGTATAGAAACATTTGCAAATCCAGAGTGGTGGTTTTTACCAACTAAAAATACACCACTATTCTGTCACAAGTGACAACAAAACTGAAAAATGTATAATGTTTTATCTGTAATATTTCCTCTGAACAAGATGCTGTCATCCGACATGTGTGTGTATATAGGCGGTAAATCTGTAGACGTGTTTAATGAGTTTGTCATGCAATGTGCCCCATTGTGGTACATTTGTAGAGATTTTTACCCGTATTCTCATGCATGCTACAACACAATTGATAAATGTACCACAAAGTGTATTGATGCTTTTTTTCTGGTAAACAGTTACTAGGATTTTTATGAAAGGGTGTAAGTATAATTTAGAGAGAGCGATCTGATTTTTAATTTGCAAAATAGGATGCAATTAAGATTAGATGTAAAATCTAATATGTCTTCTTACCCTACTGCTTACTTACTACAAACAATCTACAGCATTGAACACAAACTGTAATATCACATATCAGTTCTGTTAGTCTGTGAATGAATTCCATAGCAACCTGAGGATTTCTTGGGTCTCTCTCTAGTTATTTTGTCTGCCAATAAAGTAAGGTTGTATAACCTATGTATAACACTTATGCGACATGTTTATCAAAATAATAAATTGGTGGTATGATTTATAGAAAGAAGAAAATGGTTAACACAGCAATAATAATTGTGCTGCAATACCTCAATCTCAGCATAGCACTGTCCGGCAAAGACATGGCCTCCGTCTTCCACCACATACTGGATAAGCTTGCCAGCAGAAGGAGAGCGCAGAATGGAGGGATCATTTTCCTTTTCAAAAACACAGGTCTTATTTCCAATAGTGATACGGTACCTATTAGAAAATACAATGTTCAAAAGTCTAATCCATAAGAAACATGTTGAAAAAACTAATTCCACTCAGAGCTTTTGTTAGAAGACACAGTATTTTTTTTTATTTCCCTCACTGGAAACACTTCCCCAAATCTTGCTAGACCATACAGATTGCAGCGTTTACTAGAGTGGAAATATTTTCTTCACTGCTCTCTGTAATGAGTGTTAAATGAATCAGCCCCTACTTCTGATGATCAACTGTTCTTTAGCTAAAGATAGATTCCCATTTTCTGTAAATATCTGTTTTCAAAGTTTGCAGATCATATGGACATCTTGAATATAATTGTTGCTCTCTTTTGATCATACGTTCGGCATAAAAAAAAAAAATTTCTTTGTTCCTCCAATTTACTTTAAATTACTTTTTTTTGCCAAAAACAGTTCACTAACTTTTTGGTAATTTTTTATGACTTCACATTCACTTCTATAAAAAATTTTTAAATGGAAAAACGACTGCAGAATGTGCCTGTTCCAAGTTTTTTTGCAAAACAGCTGACTTTGAAATCAGACCTTAAAAATTCAAGCCATGAGGACACTGTTTTTGGGTTTTGAAACCAGAATATATATAATTGCCATGTAGACTGATCCTAAAGTGTTCCTGTGGAAATCTGTACCATTGAACTGGTGAGGTTGCTCATTGTGCCTTTTGTTTCTCCTCAACAAAGAACAGTTTTGATTTCTGTATACATGCTGAAGAAAGTGTATTTGTTTTGTTGTTAAAGTCCTAGGAACCACAAACTTTGGGCGACATTTATGAACAGGGCTGTGCCAGAAGTCAGGCATCTTTTTAGCCCGAAAACTGTCGCAGCTCTGTTTGCTCTATTTGTAACCAGGCACAGTCCAATATCAGGCACATTACAAAGTGTCCGTGGCACTTTGTAATGCGCCGGAGATTGGGGTGCGTGCTGGAGGCGTGTCGCACTACAACCGTACACATTAATACCTTTAGTACGGCAAATCCAGGTACATTACTGCTGGAACAGGTAGACCGCTTTAAATGTGGTTTACCTGAGCCAGAAGTGTCGCTTTGTAGCTAGAAAGTGCTAAATCTATGACCCGCAGTAGAACAGGTTCATAGAGTCGGACGCATTATACGCTACAAATGCGCGTAAACAAATGGCGTCTGAGCGCCAAAAATCATACAAAGGGCGACGTGTTTTTTTTGTTTTTTTTTTAAACTGTTTTTATTAAATTCCAACGTCAATTGTAATACAGACCTTATAAATCACAGGAAAGTATTTCTACATAGCATAAATTCAAAAAGAATCATCAAGTAAAATAACATTGGAACATTAACATTTTAAACCATTTATCATAGATATAGTGGTGTTGCGTCAGTAACCATAAAGTTTATGTCAATAAGGGTCCTTAAAATAGAATAACTCCTTAGGTAACCCAAAAAATTTATTGGGTAAATTGTAGGGCCATGTGTCCAATAGCTTGTCTTGTTTCACTGTTCTAAGCAAAACTGGTCATTCACCTTTTCCATAGCTCCTAAGATCCCTCCTGCCATGGGTTTTACTTATGAAGTTAGACTGATATTGGAATGGTAAAATGACATTTCTCTGGCTAAATACCATGTAGTGAGACCAAAACAAGTGTGTATTGTTGTTTTAATATCTATTGAAAGGGTGTCAATGTATTTTGCCCAGAGATTGAAGAATTTTTTTTTGACTCTGCGCTCTTTATGTTGCGCCGCTTCGACCCAGTCCATTTGAAATATAAAGAAAAGCTTTTCCTGAAATAATGCTATAGAAGGGCCTGTCGGCTGGAGCCATACTTGAAGTATCGCTTTCCTTGCTGCGGCTGCTATCATATGTAACATTCGGTTTTCCGTGGTGTTGATATTGTACTTTGACCTATCAGTGTATCCAAATAGAGCCCATGCCGGTTCAGGTGAGTAAGAAGGGACCAGGTGTTGTCTTACAAAGTCTGAAATCTTTTCCCAATAATCCCTAATCATTGGGCATTCTCACAGACAGTGGTAAAGGTCGGCTCCAGGAGAGGCGCATTTAAAACAGTTATCTGTTAGATATTTGCCCATCTTATATCCTATAACAGGAGTAAGGTAGGCATTATGTATCGTCTTCAGGAACATCTCAATATATTTTTCTGCAGGAAGAAATTTATGCGCGTCCCGTAAGGCCTCCAGGACCACCTCCGAAGTCAACCTCCTGTTCTTAGATTTCCAGTGTGTTAAACTCAAATAAGTTCGGTCGTAATCTATATCTTCCAGGAGGTAATCATATATGTTGGATAATTTTGATTTCCTCGTAGCAGGGTTAAGAAGAATACGATCAAACTCGGAGTTCCAATCCTTATCTGTGAAACCCGCTATCACTTGATTTAGATAGTGTGTTAGTTGCAAATAATTAAAGAAAGGTATCCGCAATGTTGGGTACAATTGCTGTAATTCTTGTATCGTAAGGGGTCTCCTGGAGTTTGGGTTGACAAAGTGGTGTGTGTTAGGCCTCGATTATGCCACGTGTCAAACACCCTATGAGGGCCACCTTCTTGAAAACCTGGATTGTGTAGAAGAGAAAGAAAAAGGGACCATTCTGGATTCAGATTTTTCATCTGTCGAATCTTACGCCAGGCCCGCCAAATTGGCATGAGAAGCAAATTCTCCTTCATTGAAGGTAGTATATCACTATACGGGGAGTGCAGGAAGTTCATTAAAGAAGTGCCCAGACAAAATAACTGGTCTAAGTGATAGTTGGTGAATATATTAGTATTTTGTGCCCAGTCCGTGATATATCTCACCAAAGCCGCTAAATTATAGAGCTTAATATGGGGAAGGCCCAGACCACCATTGAGTTTGCGCTGAAATAGGACCTGCAGCGAAATTCGCGCTCTCCTGTTATTCCAGATAAACAATCTGTATTGTTTTAATATTTGTTTTTCATCTTTAGTTTTCAATTAGATAGGTAGCATATGAAAAATGTAGAGTAAACGTGGAAATTCCACCATTTTTAACAGATTGCATCTGCCCATAAACAATAACGGGAGATTGGCCCATCTTGTGAGTGTCACTCGCAATTTTTCCAAGTATTTTGTAATGTTTGCTGAATAGATATTATGCGGGCATCTAGGTAACCAAACTCCTAAATATTTTAGGGAAGTTGTACACCATCTGATGGGGATCAGTGCGGACCAAGATAGTCTGGCTGGGCCTGTCAAAAGCATGCCCTCGCTTTTGTCTACATTGATGGTGTAACCCATCAGATTTCTCATCCTTTGTATATCAGATAGTATGGATGGCAGCGATGTCTCCGGGTCCGACACGAACAGCAATAGATCGTCTGCATATGCCGAAATTTTCAGTTCTTGTCCAGAGGTAATGATTCCTTTATAAATATCAGATTGTGTTATATGGTAGAGCAGGGGGTCTAGGGCCAAATTAAAAAGGAGGGGTGGGCATCCCTGTTTAGTTCCCCTACATAAATCTATAGCCGAAGAACTACGACCATTAATAAAGAGATTAGTAGTAGAATTTGCGTGTATATGGTCCAGGAATTTAGAGAATAAATCCCCAAAACCTCTTCTTGTCAATGTAGCGTCTAAATATGGCCAGGATACTTTATCAAATGCCTTTTCGGCATCAAGGCTTAAAAGCATAGAGGTCGGGCGCCTTCCCGTCTGAGCCAGAGACATCGCCGCCGCATTCCTCTAGTGGCTTGTCGGCTAGAAATGAGGCCGTTTTGGGAAGGGTGTATCAGGTGGGGGAGAATTGCAGTCGGCAGGCAAGTATCTTCGCAAGAATTTTATAATCTTTGTTTAGTAAGGCTATTGGGCGGTATGAGGCCATAAGTGTAGTGTCTTTGTTTGGTTTAGGTATCAGGATTGTTTGGGAGTCAAAGAAAGGTCATGTTCACACGGCGGATTTGGCTGCGGTTATGGCCGCGGGTTCCGACGCGGATCCCGAGGCCAAAACCGCGGCCAAATTGCGCCTAGTTTATTAACATGGTTTCCTATGGGAAACCGCGTTAATATTCACACATCTCGGGAGTGCTCTGCGCAGCGGCCACAGGTGGCGGCGCGGGTGGTGCGCGGCTGGGCCACGGCTCGCAGCGAGGTTTGCTCCCTGCTATTAATTTGCATGGGGGCAAACACTCGCCGCAAGCTGTGCCCCAAACCACGCCCCACTTGCGCCGAGACCACGCCCAGCGCCCGCGCCGCAAACCCGCGTCGCGGCCAAAACCACCGTGTGAACGGGGCCAAAGAATCTACAATAACAGAGTTTAGATAAATATCATTATAAAGTTTTTGTGAGGAGGGGCAAGATGTCTACTTTTAACATTTTGTAGAACTCCCCCGAGTATCCGTCGGGTCCCGGGGTCTTACCGTTTGAAAATTGTACAATGGCTGAGTTTACTTCCTCTGAAATTTCCTTTTCCAGAAAACTACGCTGGTCTGAAGATAGGTGTGGCATGTTAAGATTAGAGAGAAAAGTATGCACTTTAGCTGAATCATATGGTTCAGCACTATATAGGGATTCGTAAAATTCAGTAAAGGCCAGTTCAATTTCTTCTAATTTTGTGAGAATAGTATTTGTGATGGACGATCGAACTGCTGAAAATCGGGGGTCTTGGCTGCCACGGTTTAGTTAATCCTGCCAACAGTGCCCCAGCTCCGTTTCCCCAACGGTAGAATTTATTTTGTTGGTCTCTTATATGTGCTTTAGCTGAACCTTGTAGGAATGTATTCAGTAAGTTTTGGGCTTTAACAAATAATATCCAATAATATGTCACCGCATCACCGCTTGGGAAGTAAGCCACATCAACGCTGTATCTTGCACCTGTGGTCGGTTATCATTTAGGATTTGGGTCCAGTGAGTTTTCAAGAAGTTTTTGAAATCATCCGAGTCTGACAGATAACTCGGGAAGCGCCAGGTGCGTGGGCCAACGTGTAGGTCAAGGACCTTCAGCGAGACCTCAATCGGCGCATGCTCTGAGATGGCCATCGGGTGGATGCGAGAGCATATCACCATGGGATAAAGTGCTGAGGCAAGCAACGCTAAAATCAATACGAGAAAAGGAGTAATGGACTTGAGAGTAAAAAGTATAATTGTTTCGTGGTGGGGTGGGTAGCACGCCAGTGGTCGAACAGATCCAGCTTTTCCAACATATCCTTAATGGATGGGTGAAGCGAATCATCATCTCTCCCACTCCCCGACCTATCCAGACTAGCCATAGGCACCAAATTAGTCACCCATAAGTATTAAGTTGGGGTGTGGTCTGGCCAAAATAAAAGGACAGTATGTCTGAATAAAATTCTGCATTCTGACCGTTCGGGGCATAAATGTTGAAAAATGTATGTTTAATGTGCTATAGCAACCCTAACATATATGAATCTACCCTCTGGATCCGAGTACTGCTCTTCTATCTGTTGAATCAAACCTCGCCTAAAATAGCTAGCTACCCCTCGGGATTAAGATGTATAGTTGGCCGTAATTAGGGGATCTAGCTAAGGAGCTCTAATAGGTACATAACGCGCCAATTTCCTGTGCGTTTCCTGCATAAAAATAATATCCGCCTTTAATCTTTTAATGTGGGTTAGTACCTTCCTACGTTTTTCGGGAGTATTAAATCCTACAGTGTTCCAGGAGAGAAGTTTAAGAGCCTCGCGGGCTGACAGCTCTAACTCTACTTCAGGACGACTCATCCTGGATCATAAGGCGCAAGGACTTTTAAAGAGTTAAGAGCATGTGGTAGAGTCCAGTAGGCGTCCCAGCGAGCGCCACTGTCCTCCATTGTTAGAAGTGAGGGGAGAACCACGGCAAGGAGTCTGTTAGTTATACCCAAGTTGGTGAGTCCCAAAAGGAGTATATCTTCAGTTACTTGACCATTAACAAAAGAAACTGTTAAGTGTACGCAACATACCATCAAATATTTATCTAGCATGAACATGAAAAACAGTAGAACTGCGCAGTAGCATAAAAACTGAGACCTCAAAACTTGTCTCATAACTTTTGAGCCAGTTTTTTGGCAATTGCATCAAAAAAGAACTTTGTGTGACACATCATAACCCCCCCATATGGTTGTCATGGGGTCATATTCGTGTTGCCTTTTCCGGGCTCGGAAAAAGGAAATGGAGGTTTTACTCAGGACTATTCAGAAGATCGGTGGGAGGCAGAGTACTTGCGTTAGTCTGCCGCTTCAGGCAGAAGGCAACCTCGAGCTTCCTCCGGGTCGTCATATGTAGAGGTTTGGCCGTTAACTGTGACGCGAAGTCTGGCAGGGTATAGGAGCTGGAATCGTATATTATTGTCATTAAGGTATCGGCATACTTCATGAAACGCCTTCCTGCGCTGTGTGACCCGAGTGGAAAAGTGCTGGAAGAGTAGAATTCCGCCTCCGCGGATAGCGAGTTCACGTCTTTGTCAATACTCCCTCAGAAAAACCTCTTTCACCACCCAATTGAGGAATTTTGCGATGACTGGGCGCTGTCGGCCCCTTTGGTCCCGCTGCGCTCCCATTCTGTGTACTCTTTCCACCACCAGATGATCTTGGGGAACGTCTAATTCCAGTGCCATGACAATGTCTTGTTAGGTAGGAGGCCAGGGAGTCAGCTGCGACTGATTCAGGGATTCCGACAAATCTCAGGTTGTTACGGCGCTCTCTGTTTTCCAGGTCGTCCAACTTGTCCCTCAGGCTATCAATCAAGTCACTTCATCTTCCACTGAGCTGGTTCTGGCTTCCAACTCTACAATCCTCTGGGAATTGCTGGTGACCTGTGCAAATGCCGCATTTATGGAAGCCTAAATAATGTCCAAGCGTTTATCCAATGCCGGGAGGATCAACTTAGATACTTCATGCACCACTGAGATAGCGTCGGATGGCATCGAAGCGATAGGAGTTGGAGTCAGTAGTGAGGAAGCTGAAGCTGGCGAATGTTCTCCCTCAGAGGGTGAAGGAGAGGCGCGTGCTGAGGAACTCATTGTCGCTATGGCATGCCCTGCTTTGGTTGGCTGTCGAGCGTTAGATTTGGGTTCAGTAGGAAGAGGGTTGGAATTAGCACCTAGATCTAGATGTCTTTTCAGAGTAAGCAGTTCAAGCCGGTTTGAGGGCCATCTCGTGAAGCTGTTATGTATTACAAGGCACTTTTGTCAGTCTGTCCTATCCAATAATGTCAGCTGGAAGGTATAATGTATATCCGCGGAGCAGTGTGGATGAGCTCTCAGAGATGTGTCATGAAACAGAGGGTCGTGAGGTCACTGACCATTAATTAGCGACTACATTGCCAACGTTAGTCCCTTGCAATGTCCAGTTATATACTGTCAACGCTTTGTAGCCGAAGGAAGGCCTAGTTGCTCTCCTGGCCTCAGGAGAGAGGGAGCAAGGTATAGTGAATTGGAACGGTTGCAACAGTTTCTGGAGTCCCTAGATAGTGTCAAGATCATAGTTATTTATATTCAATTTGCAAACAACCAACTTTCTGTTTAACAGTATATGGCAGAAGAGTGCAGGTGATTGCAGTTTAAAGAAGCAGCAACTATACTAAGGCAGAAGGCCGAGGTGACAAATGTACGGTAAAGGTATGAGAGGGGGGGAGCAGTCGTGTCCCTCCTCTTCACTCTGCAGTGGTCCCAGGTTCGCACAGCAACAGTTATGAAAACAGTACAGTTCACTGCGAATATGATTTATATTACTGTGAGAGTTATGCGGCCGTTAAGAGACCTAAGAGGATCAGTGGTTGCTATAAAGCAGGAGAGAAGATACGTCTCAGATTAAGTCTCTATGCAGAGAGCAGGCAAGCTTAGGGCAGGTTTCAATGCAGGCTTACTTGCATAGTCCCAGGACAAGGATGGCTTGCTCAGTGTCCCGTAGCGATAGTATCAGCTGTCACAGTCCCCCTGTGTCCCCAGCACTGACCTGGATGATGCGGCACCTTTGAACTCCCCTATCTGAAGCCGCTGCAGTCTCTGCGACACCAAGGGCAATCACAGACCTAATGGTGGTTAACCTTTGTGCTGTGGGCCGGACACTGGGTCTTGCCTGCACCTCTTCTGGTGTTCTCAACGGAGCGCTGCAGTGACCTCAGTCAGCAAGAAGCAGGTGGATTGCCGCTGTTCACCGCCTCTTCTCACGGCCCGTACGTGTGCCGCTGCCGTCTGTAGGAGGCCGGGTAGACAGTCTTGCGTCTTTTCAGGGAGAGCCTCTCATACGCAATGGCGGCATCCGGGCGCTGACAACTCTGGTGTCTGGAGGAGAGGGAGATGTTCCCTCTCATTACTGCAAGCCGTCTTGCTGTCTGTGCCTGTTTAAGGGTATGTGGGCCGGTATTGGCGCCTCTTTCCCCGAATCGCTGGCACTGAAGGCTTCTTGGGCTACTATGCGTCCGGCTGTGGAAGGCGCCCGGCGGAAGTGGCAGGCAGGCCGCCGGAGATAGGCCTCGTGCGATACTCCTCACCGCTGTAGACTCCCGGGGAGAAATTAGAAAATAGCCCCTGGTTCAGGTTCACCAAGGTCTCCTCGTGCCTTGATCCATCTTTGGCATCCGTAGGCGTTCAGATGGCGGAGAAATCCACTGGATTTAGATGCCTTCACCAGGAGCTGCTGTAAAAGGCGGCCATACGTGATGCCCCGTCCCGGAAGTCCTCGCCCTTTGTGTTTAAGTTTGCACCAAAACCTGTGTCCATACTAAACCAGTAACTACCTCTGAGCGGACACCTCACACTGATTATATCATTTTTTTCCCCATCAAACAAACAGTTTTTGTAGGAGGTGCATAGGTAAAGGGGAATTAGGAAACCCGTCTCTAGCTTCGTGTTTCGCAACTCCAGTCCTCAAGACCCACCAATAGGTCAAGTTTTCAGGATTTCCTCAGTATTGCAGGTGATATAATTATTGTCAGTGCATTCTGCACGAGATCCTGAAAACATGACCTGTTGGTGGGTCTAGAGGACTGGAGTTAAGAAACACTGCTCTAGATCATCATACATTGGGGAAAAAAAAAATTTGATACACCGGCGATTTTGCTAATTTTCCCACCTACAAAATCATAGAGGTCTGTAATTTTTATCGTAAGTACACTTCAGCTGTGAGCGACAGAATCTAAAGATATATTATGTATCCCGAAAATCACATTATATGACTTTTAAATAATTAATTTACATTTTATTGCATGAAATATTTGATACAATATAAAAACAGGACTTAATATTTGATACAGAAACTTTTGGGGGCAATTACAGAGGTCAGAAGTTTCCTGCAGTTCTTGACCACATTTGCACACACTGCAGCAGGGATTTTGGCCCACTCCTCCATACAAATCTTCTGTTGCTGGACAAAAATGGACTTTCAGCTCTCTCCAAAGATATTCAATTGGGTTTAGGTGTGGAGATTGGTTAGGCCACTCCAGGACCTTGAAATGCTTCTTATGGAGCCACTACTTAGTTGTCCTGTCTGTGTGTTTCCAGTCTTCGTCCTGCCAGAAGACCCAGCCATGAACCATCTTCTATGCTCTTACTGAGGGAAGGAGATTGGCCAAATTCTCATGATACATTTCCCTATACATCCTGTTTCCTTTGCAATAAAGCACCCCCAAAGTATGATGTTTCTACCTATCCACCGGTTCGAATGGTGTTCTTGGGGTTGTACTCATCCTTCCTCCTCTAAACACGGTAAGTGGAGTTTATACCAAAAAGTTCTAATTTATTCTCATCTGACCACATGATCGACTCCTATTCCTCCTCTGGATCATCCAGATGGTCATTAGCGAACATCAAACGGGTCTGGACATGTACAGGCGTGAGCAAGGGGACCTTGCGTGCCCTGCAGAATTTTAATCCATGACAGTGTAGTATGTTACTAACCATAATCTTTGAGACTGTAGTCCCAGCTCTATTTAGGTCATTGACCAGGTCCTCCCAGGTAGTTCTGGGCTAAATCCTGACCTTTCTCAGAATCATTGTTACCCCATGAGGCAAGATCGTGCATGAAGCCCCAGACAGTAATCTAGTGTTTCTCCAATTTTCTAATAATCAGTAATAAGCAGTACGCGTCAGGTAGTGTTCCCTTGACATATCAGTATCCCCCCTCCTATTTTTTTTTCCTTTCTTCTCCATTCCCCGCCCCCCCTTTTCTCCCCTCCACATTTGTTAAATCTTAATATTGTCATCTATGTTTTACATTATTAGAGTATGAACATGTTTGCACTATATGCATCTTCTAGTTTGCTATATCAGAATTCAACTTTGTATAATCTCAAAGATGTGTTGCTGGTTGTCTTTATTTTTTTCTTTATTGTATCCAACACACTGTATTAGGCCTGGCTGGGCCATTTTTCTATTATTGTGGTTGTACACCTTTTGTTCTAGACCTCCCTTTCTTATATGTTGGATTTTATGTCTGTTTATCTCTTCTCAATAAAGCTCTTTTGAATCAGAAAAAAAAAATTTGGAGTATCATTTCTTAGATCCCCAAGATGTAGGTTTCTCCTGCTATTGAATCTAGAAATGTATTACTATATCATTAAATGGCTTTTACCATTTCAATTGTCAGAAGTGTGTTCCTTGAAATATAGGCAGTTCCGACTTTGGACAATCCGACTTCCAATGGTCTTCTAAATACAAATGGAGACTTATGGGCCGAGACTCAGTATGCCAAGGTCTCACACAGTCATGCCTCATAATAACATCAGGACGTCGCTGCCCACCATGGCACATCTATGCAGGAAATGGAGGCTGCCCCATAGCCACCAAAGGACACTTGAAGAGTACATGCACAAGTTCAGCAATAGTCCATGCTCAGGAGAATGTCCCAAGCACATGCTCCAGTGACTGCAGACAGAGCCCTCAGTGACCTGTGTGTTGCAACAGATCCGGAGAGAGGATGTGGTGCTGGTTGGCTCCCACTCCTGCGGGATCCGTAAAAGGCACCGGGTCACTGGAGCATGTTAACTATTTACCAGTGCATTTCTAGATGCTGACCTGGGTCAGGAAACTGGGCGCTGCCATCACCGCCAACTTATTACATTCGACAATCAGAGCATTGCACTATCACTGGGAGTAGTGCCGAGAAGCTGTTACTGAATGTACATGTGTTTAACATGTGCGGCTGTGGCATGCTGGAACTTGCAGTTCCACAGCAGCTGCTTTCTTAGGCAGCTGCTGTGAAACATGCACTGTACTAACCCCCACCCCCCGTACAATTAGTACATGTGTGGCGTGGCATGCTGGTACTTGTAGCTCCACAGAAGCTGTGTACAGGACGCGGCTATGGAATTTCAAGTTCTAGCATTCCACAACATATATGTTACACATATATACTAATCTGCACCCACTTGATTAGTTACTACGGACTGCAGATTAGTACATGTTTAAATGCATTGTACATTTCATGAATTTATTATAAGGTATGCTGTAGATGTAATGAAGCCTTATACAGGAACAAATCTCCTCCCACTGAGCATTTTTTGGGCTGGAGTTACATTTAATAAGTGTACCTGTTCTGACTGACAAATTCAACTTAAGAACAAACCTACAATCACTATCCAGTTCATAACGTGGGATCTGCCTGTAGTAGCCATGCTGGCTTATTATTCTGTTAAAAATGCATAATCATGGGTTGATTTCAGCCAGTACATTGTGCCTTGCTAAGAGAAGCAGCATTTGACTCGAAGTTTATTATCACATGATGTGTGCAATAGAACACTAAATGAATCTTTGCATAACCAAATATGTACATCCTGTTCCGGCTTAACATAACAGATTAGTTGTTATCTTTTACCAATTTATGCATATTTCATTTGTGTTCTGGTTGGTGGCCAACACCTGTCTATTGTCAAATTATTAGAATGATTAACATTTTTTCCTTATCTGTAACTTTTGTTATAGATAAAAGGGGCTAAGTGAACTGCCTCCAAGATACTGCAATACTCCACACCTGTAACTTGTCTCTGGGCCGGTAAAGCTGAATTTCAATAGCTGCAAGTTGCAACACTAGTATCTTATAAAAACATGTCAGGAGAATATCACAGGACCAATGGGTCACATTTACTTATGCCATCTAATACTTAGCATAGAAACAAGATGAGATGTACAAATATGAAAAATAATATAGTACCGGTCAATTTCCTCTTTAATATATGTAGTATAGCTGCTACCATCATAGGATAAGAGTAGACCACCATCACTCAGTCTGTGCACATCTACTTCCACATAGGACTTGTTCATTATCACAACATAGGAATTTGGAGACTGACGTGTAACCTGGAATTTTAAAAAAAACAAAAAAACGGAACATTACAAAACATTAACAAAGTCAACACAAAGTACTCCCCATGTATTCCCCAGTTCAAACTTTACCTCTGCTCCATTTACATATACCACTCACATGGAGTTGCATCTGAAGACTTAATCCAGCTCCTAACCGCACATTTGATCATCAAGAAAGTCCACGATTACTTATATTGACCTAGTGTCCTTAATGCTAGGCTTTACTGCTGATGAAATGTCATGTTTGGGGCACTTAACATACACATAATACTTAATTCACCTTTCCCTTTGAGGAAGCAGAAAAGCATTAGTAGCCATGTGGAAAGAGTGCACTTATACATATACAAACATTATATTATATATTAATATTTTTATTTATATTATATATTTTTATACACAACATAATACATACACACACACACGCACACATACACATAAAATTACACACACACATACATACACACACACGCAAGCACGAACTTGTAAGGAGAAGAAGAATTTTAGGACTTGTAGGCACCATTTCCACAAAGATACTCGTGTTTGTCAAGGTGACAGTTTGTAAAGCAGATCTTCACACTTGTTCTTTTTGACAATGGTTATGTTCTGATGCCTCCCATACATACCAGAAAGCAATATAAATAAATATTAAAATAAAAATATAAATCTACTAAAGAAACCCAAGAATGGACAAACGGGAGGTTCAAATCATAATGAAATGGCTTTAGCAACTCATGTATATCAGTTTTCTGGTATAAATGCATTAACAAAATAAATAAAAAAAATTTGTGATCACACCAAATACCAGACCTGTGAAGCCTATTATACAGTGGGGAAAAGTATTTAGTCAGCCACCAATTGTGCAAGTTCTGCCACGTAAAAAGATGAGTGGCCTATAATTGACATCATAGGTAGACCTCAACTATGAGAGACAAAATGAGAAAACAAAATCCGAAAATCATTGTCTGTTTGGAAATAATTTATTTGCAAATTATGGTGGAAAATAAGTATTTGGTCAATAACAAAAGTTCATCTCAATACTTTGTTATATATCCTTTGTTGGCAATGGCAGAGGTCAAACGTTTTCTGTAAGTCTTCACAAGGTTTGCACACACTGTTGCTGTTATGTTGGCCCATTCCTCCATGCAGATCTTCTCTAGAGCAGTGATGTTTTGGGGCTGTCGCTGGGCAACACGGACTTTCAACTCCCTCCAAAAGTTTTCTATGGGGTTGAGATCTGGAGACTGGCTAAGCCACTCCAGGACCAGGAAATGCTTCTTACAAAGCCATTCCTTCATTGCCATCAACTTGCTTGTTTGTAGCAAATACTTATTTTCCACCATAATTTGCAATAAATTATTTCCAAATCAAACAATTTGTTTT
This sequence comes from Phyllomedusa bahiana, assembly GCA_025379985.1. Lineage (NCBI taxonomy): Eukaryota > Metazoa > Chordata > Amphibia > Anura > Hylidae > Phyllomedusa > Phyllomedusa bahiana. Next base: position 49,501 of record JAODAL010006268.1, on the reverse strand, counting down.
CTCATTTTGTCTCTCATAGCTCAGGTCTACCTATGATGTCAATTACAGGCCTCATCTTTTTAAGTGGGAGAACTTGCACAAGTGGTGGCTGACTAAATCCTTTTTTTTTTCCCCACTGTATGGTATGTTAGGTCAACCGAAATTAATGTGGATGCCATTGGGAATGCCCCTGTATATATATGAATACCTGAATAGTGTCTTGATTTATCAGCAGCCCGTTGGAAAACTCTTAGAGAGTTTACCCGCGTCCTAATAGATTTCTTGCTGCTATTGGTACATGCCAGATGGCAAATGCAAGGAATTTCACTGTATTTGCCAATAGGCTGACATACTGTCACATCACAGTAATAGTATACAAAAAGACAATGCTTGTTGTCAACTAAAGCATGCTTACACAACGGATTTTACTGTCTGAATAAGCCACTGCAGATCAATTCTTCATTTAGAGATAACAGTTTTAAATTAGTGGAGGAAAAAAAAAAAAAAACACAAGACTGATCCACTGCCATTCTGACACTGCTGGTCCTTAATGATCATTGCAGTCAGAGACTGAATATCCTGTGTACCCAGATCACGTTCCAGAAAGCAAAGGTAAGATACTATAAAGCACAGATCGACAACAACTAAGTGTCAGAACAGCAGTGGAATATCATCAGGAGGTGAACAAGTCTATTTTATTTAATTACTTTTTCAATTAGTTTAATCCATACATTTAACCACTGACTGCCACAGCCAGTTTTGAAATCTCATGTGTCACTTTATGTGGGAAGAACTTTGATACTTTTACCTATTCATGTGATTCAGAGAATGTTTTCTTGGGACAAATTGTGCTTTACGTATGTAAGAAATTTTGGTCCAAACAATCCTTGTTTATATCAAAACGTTCCAAAAAGTGTGAAAAAATTTGCCATTTTCAAAGTTCAAAAATTTTGACATGTGCAACCGGTCTTTACCACCCCCCATAAATGACACCACCTAAGAAACTACACCCCATTAAAGTATTCAAAACAACATTTAAGAAATGTATTAACCCATAAGGTGTTTCACAGCAGTGGAGTGGAAACTTCAAAATGTCCTCTTTTTGCAGATTTTCAATTGTTATCCATTATTCACTGGAACACGGTAGATGTGACCAGGTAAATGCAATTCAATATCGATTCCCCCAGTTCTGACGTTTTTTAGAGATATCCCATATGGGGCTCTAAAGCGATATTTAGTTCAACCACAAGCCTCAGAATAGGAGGAGCACCTACTGGACTTTTGGGTCTCATTTTCATTATGATTTTCTTTAGGCACCATGACAGGTTTACAGACACCCTAAGGTGCTAAAACTTAATAAACTCCCCTAAAAAAAACCATATTGGAAACTACACCCCTTAAGGAATATATCCAGGGGTATAGTGAGTATTTCGACTCCACAGGTGTTTAACATTTTCTTTTAGCATTAGGAATTGAAAATTTATTTTTTCTAACAATCTGCAATTTTAGCTGACAAAAAGAGGGACAAAAAGCACCCCAAAATTTGTAATGCAAGTTCTTCCCAAGTTCTCAGGGTATCAGACTGTGATGTTTAAATACTGTGTAATACCACCCATATTGTCTTGTTTTTAATTGTTGATTTAGGGGGGAAAAAAAAACGACTTTAGTCACTGGCCAATTTTCTTAATACGTGCAGGACAAGAAATATACAATTACAAATACATATATATGTACACACACATATATACACACACACTTAGATTACCTTAAGCACATATTTCTTCCCCTCATAGATTAGTTCCACATCTACAGTATTTAGCAGTGTATGTGCTGGTAAGACTTGACCCCTGAAACAGAAGAAAATGAAAAATTCATATTTCCACTGTCCATATATTTCAGTCAACCTGTAAAACCCTAAGTTGTACATAAGATTTCATACACTTTTTTTTTTATTTTATGGCAGTAGTTGTTTTTCTGAGGTTTGTTTTTAAATACAAGAAAAGAAAATTTAACAAGGAGAAACTAGAAAATGTGAGCTGTAGTAGTCCTAAGTTTTTAAGCAGTTCAAAAACACTAGTCCTGTTTTCACTAATGGAAGAGCAGAGAATCGGGGAATTCAGTTTGCATCTCACTTTAGCGAGCCATTTAACAGGGTTAAAACCATATACTAAAACTGAGAATTCATAATCTGAATCAAAATTCTATTTTAGTCAGGTAACTGCCCCCAATACATAGCATTTTCATGTACATAGAGGATGGGAATATTCATTTGTATAGGAAAGGATAATTTTGATGCTCACTTAAAGGGGTTGTCTCGCTACAAAGAATAGCTTTCAAATTGTAGTGAACACAAAATAAAGACATTTTCCAAATATATTGCTTTGGTCATCTGTTTTCCTTAAGGAGATACAAGTGAATTTATGACCTCCCTGGCTATTTCAGTTCCCTCAGTAACAGACCTGTAAACAATTCTCCTCCCTGCTGTTTGTTCTGTGTGATAGCAGTGAGTGATGTCATCACACAGGTCTGGGCAGCCTCTGTGCCTCTGGGCAGTAAAAAGCTTGATTTATCTCAAGTAAACAGCTCTAATTAGGGCTTTTGTTTGAGGGATCAGATAAAAAGTCCTGTTAGTAGTTTCAGAAGCTTCTGAGCTAATCTGATCTAATTAGCAACTGAAAACACAGGGTTGGATACTTATGCAAATTTCAGTCAGTCTGAACCAGAAAGTGACAGAGTATTTCATTCATGCAGCCTATGAAACTCTGTAGGGAGACAACTCCTTTAAGAAAGTGAAAGGTTATATTTGCTTAAAGGGAATGTGTCCTCAAAAAATGACATATTGTTTAACGCACATTTTTATGTTAAACACATTTTGTTAGGAATTTTTGGTTATTTTTTTTTACATTTTTCAGATCACTTTCAATATTTTTTTAATAATTCTTGAGTCCTGCAGTTTTCACTTTGGCCACTAAGCCTAATAATCTGACACTTCCTGTTCTGTTTAGAGAGCTTTTCAGTGTCTGCTCATTATCAGTAAAAGCAGGGTCAAACTGAAAGGAGACACCATTGTGTACAGATAACACAGAATCCATCAGTCACAAGAGGAGATGTCAGTTCCCCCTCTCCCCTCCCTTCACAGTGAAAACGCTCCTATAAAAATCTATGGGAGTGCAAGCAAGAATGTCTTCCCCACTATCATATATAGACAGCCGAATAGAGAAATCTACAATCAGGAAATAAAAACGACAGAGGAAAAGCATATTGCCAGGGGCTTGATTTAATAAGTAAAAAAAAAAAAATTGGCGACAGATTCCCTTTAACATAGTTAAATAATTACTTGTGTCAATGTATGAAGACAAACTGATAAGAGGCGGTATGTAGGGTGGGGTGCAAACCATAATAACACTGACAATTACCACAGATAACTTACTTTCTTTTTTGTGTTATTCATTGTGATGCTTCAATTCAAAACATAAAAATGCTTTATATTCAATGTAACATATTCAAGGTTTTTATAATGTACCTTTCCAATGAGTGCAGGAAGTTGGAGACGCTATTTCTAAGGCTAACATCAGCCACATGCAATGCTCCACATACAACTCCAAGCATGGTGTCAGGTCGTTCAGCCTAAGAAATCAATATAGAGTAAGACGCTGTAAGTGATGCCTACATGCTGTGTTTTGTCCAAGACTACTGATACAAAAAGATAAATAAATGAATGCAAATCAGACAAAGTTTCATAAGCAAAATTAAGCTACAGTATAGAAAAGCAGCCAGTTATACAACAGTCGATTATGTTAACCCCTTAAATCTTGGGGCACACTTATTACGGCAATTGCTCCAAACTTTTGGCGCAGCTTGCAGCAAAATACTGTCATACATACTTTGTGTGTTCTAGACAGTTTCTAGACATTTGTGCCTCATTCGACAACAGGTTGTGAATTCTACAACTTGGGCATTGCTTGGTGTGTGGCAAACTAGTGGCATACAGACAACTAAGGTGGTGTAAACTTAGACTACATAATCCTATAATGCACCACATTTATATATGTGCCAGATTCAACAGCATTATGATACACTGTCTAATTCAAGTTTACACAGTACAGATAAATCTGCCCCATGTCTATTGATCAGATATTCAAAATGTTTATTCTGAAATCTAGAAATACGGATGTAAAAAACAAACAGAATTTAAATAAATTTCTGTCCACATTGGCATTGTGGCTTCCGTCAAAAACAAAACAGAGCACTCAACTCAGCTAAGTAAGCGTACCTATGCAAGGTATGAGAAAAATGCAACAGTATTTGAACTCTAAAGAATACCAGTTAGATTTTGTTACCTGTACTTTTTCTGCTATCAGTCTGTCCAGCCAGCCAGTATCAATTCTGTTCATCTGAAAGCTTTCAGTTTCAAGGAGTTTTATCAAATATTCCACGGTTGTTCGGAAATCTCCACGAATAGATAATTCTTTAAGAGCGACCACCATATTACTAGGGATAGAATATGCTTTTTAAATAAAACCATCACTATACATTACAGATAAACTAGACATAGTACAAATCCAAAAAGGCAAATATTTGAGTTTAACAATCACATAGAGAGCTTGTTTCCCGTTAGGCCAAGTGACACATAAGGTACTTTATCCAGAAATACCTTTAAGGGAGTTTACTATGGCTGTCATTCCAGTAGAACCCCCCATTCTAAAAGGGTTAATTGAGAAACTTTAGCCCACATTTATCAAAGGTGGCATAGTTTTAGAAGATATCAAAGTGAAGGCTAGTCTAGTTTAATTTACTATGACATTTATCAAAGAAAGCAAATTGCAGTCATAAATTTGGATCAAAACATACTACAACAAAATTAGAGGGGTTGTTTTTTTCCCACTCTCGATCACCTTTTATATCCAATCAATAAGCTGCTATTGCTGCCCTACTAACATAGAAAATCCCCCCCAAAAACCCTGTACTTATTACAGTTCCAGCACGGACAATGTCTATCCAGTCTTCCATTTACGTCAGGCTGCTCACAGCCACTGAATAGCTACAGCAGTAGTGTGCCATTGCTTAATGTCACCACCAATGGTATTCTCTTGTGAACGATGAGGTCAGGGAATGGCATACGACCACTGTAGCTAATCGGAGAAAAAGAAAAAAAAAAAGCCCCCCCACACACATGCATCCTTTTAACACGATGGAGCTTTTTATTTATTACACATTGTGAACTTCTCTCACAAGCAAATTTTTTTACACTGCATTTCAGAAATATTCATGGCGCTAATGGCTCCAAATTTTTATCTAATTATTAATAAATACATAGGCCACCAGATAGAACACTAGTTTTAAAGTAATACGTTTTACAAATGGAAAAAAAAAAACAACTCAAATACATTGATAAATGTGGGCCTGTAAGTTCTATAGCATGTGGAATTAATGACTAGTTCTGTTGAAATCTATTATTTTGTGGCAGATGTCCATACTTTACTTAGATTAGGATTCTTCACCTAGGAACTACATCCCATCAAGGAAAAAGGGACTGCCTGACTCCCCCTGCAATTCCTCCAGGTACAGCAGCCTTCACGAATAGTGCACAGCTATCTCCATTTAAACCCGAGTGTGAACATGTCCATTTTCCGGTGCCATTCGGAGTCTTTTGGCTCCTTACCACAAAGGACACTGTATCCTATTGTACACACCTGAACCATACTCGTCTGATTATAGCAATTTACAAAAGAGGTTATAAATAACTTACGAAATGGCTTCTTCTCTGTTTTCTCCCCGGGAGAAGCAGTGACCAAACTGAGAATCAGCAAATTCATGGAGACCTCCTGCAGCAGCAACACTGAAGTAGCCCCAGACATTTTTGTTGCTGCGGAAATTTAGTTCCTGAACAGTTCCAGAGCTCGGTTTAAAACCCTAGGAGACACAAATATACAGTTTTTAAAGGGAATGCATCATCAAAGGTGACTTATTGTTTAACTCACATTTTTATGTTCAACACATTTTTTAAAAATTTTGGGTTATATTTTTTTTTCATTTTCCATCTCACCTTCAATATTTTTTAATAATTCTTAAGTCCTGCAGTTTTCACTTTGGCCACTAAGCCTAATAATAGTCTGACACTTCCTGTTCTGTAGAGGGAGATTTTCCGTGTCTGCTCATTATCAGCACAAAGAAGGTCAAACTGAAAGGTGACACCAGTGTGAATGGATAACACAGGGTCCACCAGTCACAATAGGAGAGAGTCACAGTTCACCCTTTCACCTCCCTGCACACAGATTTCTTCCCAGGTCACAGAGCATGACTAGAAAACTCTCCTATAGATGTGAATGGGACGGAGTCAGTCTTAAGTCTCCTATGTGCATGAAGCTACTGTAAATCATCTCTCTGACTGCTGTTAAAGCAGTGCAAACAAGGCCTAATGGCCAAAGTGAAAACTGCAAGAGTTAAGATTAAAAAATATTGAAAGTGATATGAAAAATTAAAAAAAAAAAAAAAAAAACAACCAAAAATTCCTAAAATAGGTGTTTAACATAAAAATGGGACTTAAACGACTAATTTTTTTGATGACACATTCCCTTTAAATATAGAAACCCCAGTTTTTCACTTAAAACATTGTGGCAGGATGCTGTATAGTATACTTTAATGAAGGAGCCAGGATTATACCTGAAAAACCTGTGACAATGTTAGATTAGTATAAACATTATTGTAGGATTATTAACCTCTTAGTGACAAGTCCATTTAAGGATTAATGACTGGGCAACTGTATTTTTCCCATCATGCCTTTATAAAAGCTGGAATTTATTTTTTTCCTCCATTGACATACATATAAAGAATCTCTCAGTTTTTTGTTTTTTTTCCCCTTAGACCATTAGAAAATGCTTTTAGGTACACTGTAGTGCCAGTAATTTTGCTTACCTGCACTTGCATACAGGATATATCTGATGCAATTTGCTCTGTTAGCATCAAAAGCAATGTGCTTTTCAGCTGATCAGAGACAGGTCATGTGATCTGACATGAAGTCTGTTTTTCTATGCATTCCTATAAGAGTTTGAAACTCCCATAAGAATGCACAGAGGTTCAGTTCCGTGTCAGGCAACCATGCTGTCTGCTTCAGTAACTCGGAGAGCAGGTCACATGACCCATTGGCAGCAGTGAAAAAAATAAATAAATCATGTATGCAGCTGGTAAACAAAGTTACTGATTGGTACTACTGTGTACCAAAAAACTATTTCATATGCACTAAAGGGGTTAAAAAAAACTTTAGTGGTCCTTAAAAGGCACCATTTTGAGGAATATACAGCTTATGGATTACCTTTTATTCTATCTTTCTGGGAGGAATTTGAAAAAACAATCAGATCGTTTAAAGTGAAAAACTGCACAAATTTTCCACAGAGATGCCATTTCAGTGCCCAGTATGATCTGGGTAATTTGTGCCACCAAAGACACAAATCATCAACTGGGTTCTGTCGCTACAGCAATGCCACATCCATGGCAAAACCCATCAGGGGCTCATCTATAAAAATGCACTTTCAGGGAGTATGCCATTGCCAATAATGGAGTAGAAATGGTCAAAGACTTGTCTGACTGTAAATAGGCGACTATAACTGGGGTCATCTTGGGGCAGACATTGCGTTTTGGATCATACTTGCAGTCATCTGTGGATCAACTTTATAGCGATTTGCGAGATATGGTCATGTGGTAAATGCGGTTGTACAAAAGATTTGTGCTACACTATAGTTTAGTGTTACTGCCACCAAACCGTTGAGTGATAGGAAACAGAGGCGGATTAAAAGGTGTAATATACTCTAGATGAGTTACAATTTCTAGTGGGTACCAAAGAGGTCAGTATTAGTCCCTCTTTTTCATATGTTTATTTACCATGCCTGTCTTGCACACAAGGACCAAGCCCAATATTTCAAATCTGAAAAGTGAAAAAGCTTGAAAGCCTTTAATTTTAAAACCGATAACTGTACGACACAAAATAGTAACATTTACCAGATGTCTACCGTATTTTTCAGACTATAAGACGAACTGGACTGACTATAAGACGCACCTAGGTTTTAGAACACGGAAAATAGGAGAAAAAAAAAAAATGTAAGCAAAACAGTGAGAGTCGAAGTGTAGTTTTTATTGCTAATATTTTGGGATAGATGCGACTTTTTGATTACTTTTTATTCCAATCTTTTCGGGATATGAAATGATCAAAAAACACAATTTTGGCGTTTGGAATTTTTTTCTTCTACGGTGTTCCATGTATGGGATACATAATGTTATATTTTAATAGACTGGACTTTTACGGACACGGCAATACCAAATATGTGTAACTATTTGTAAAAAGGCAAAAAAGGGTGATTTTAAAACCTTTTAAAATGTATTTTATACGTCATTTTTTTTTTTTTCAACACTTTGTCCCCCTGGTGGTTAAGTACCCTGCTGTACATAGGGCTTTCATTCATTACCTATTACACCCCAGTACATACATGGCAGCTATGGAAGCCTGAATGAGGCTTCTTGCTGCCATGGCAACTGATCGCCCCCTGCAATGACGTTGCTGCACACCGCTCCTCATTCAGCTAGACGCCGTGGCGTCTACAGTGTTAAGCGCAGGGAAGAAGCTAGCTGAGCGCAGCCGCCGGCTTCAACCCTGCATCCCAAATGTACTTAATGCGGCCGCACTGAGCGATCTCAGAGCGGAGGGAGATTGGAGTGCCGCAGGAAGCCTGTTGCGGGTTTAACCCTTTAAATCCCACCGCAGGCTTCCCGCAGTATCGTTCCTCTTGAGAGAAGTAGTTTGAGTTAATATATAAACTACTGCGCAATTTAAAAAAAATAAATAAAATGTTCTATCCCGCAAAAAGAGTTGCTCTCCATCTGTGAAACGGAACTTCCTAAGGCACTCCAGATCCAACAAGTGTGCAAGGTGGAGAGAGCACATAGACTGGGCCCAGACCGTAGAGGGCAGGGGGGCATGGAGCCTTTGTCACCAGGGGCTCGGAGAGAGCGGCCCAGGCAGGTGATAGCTAAGTTCCTGGACTTTACTGATAAAATGGCTGTTATGAGAGCTTTTAAGAGGTGCAACACCGCGGTGTTACTACAGGGGACCAAGATTCTCATTTTTGAGGACTTCTACGCTGAGGTTGTACGCAAAAGAAAGGCCTTCTCTGGAATTTGTACGGAACTGTATAACAAAAAAATGAGATTTGCGTTGATATTCCCAGCCGTTCTTAAGATTTACCACAGCAACAGAAATTCCTCCACGTTCTATACTCCAGACCAGTGTTTCTCAACTCCAGTCCTTGGGACCCACCAACAGATCATGTTTTCTGGCTTTCCTTAACATTGCACAGGTGATATAATTGTCAGTGCAGTCGGTGGGAGATCCTGAAAACATGACCTGTTGGTGGGTCCTGCGGACTGGAGTTGAGAAACACTGCTCCAGACGAAGCAAGAAGCTTCCTACGACAAAGACAGTCACCAGACAAAGGTTCGCCGGCAGGGTCGTCAGGAGCCCCGTTTCCCAGGGAGACATACTCACCATCCACATCAACATTGGGAAGAAGGGATGAAGCTATGACAGTCGGCTCCTGCCCAAAGTCTTCTCCCAAAAGAGTCTTGCAGGACACTCCTACGCCCACTACACGAAGAGGGGACTTATCCTTTGGTTTACAGTTTCTAAGGACATGGTTGTGTTTAAAGTTGAAGTTTTATGGCTTTCTTTAAGAAAATAGAGTTGGGGAGGGGGAAAGTGATGGTAATTTTTCTCTTTGTCCAGTGAGAAGGGGGCTGTTATAACAGCAAATAACACTGGGATTAGGCTCTGCTGTTTACAATGCTGCTGGACAAAAGTGGAGTCCAGAATGTGAAAGTTCTGAAAGTTTGGTTTTATGTTAGTCTTTTTAACTTGTTTAGGGAAAAGAATGGTTTCTGTTCTTTTTATAGGGAACAATGTTTGGTCTCTGTATTGCCAAAGCTAGCCTCGAGAGGGATGTCCCAGGAGATTCCCCAGGGGGAGGAGAGGGGCAGAGGGTCTATGTGTCTCAAAGTGTATCAGCCATCTACAGTAATTAGGAGAACAGGAATATGAAAATTATATCTTGAAACATCAAAGGACTTAATTCCCCACAAAAGAGAAACATGGTGCTAAGACATTTGCAGAAACTTAAGGGAGATGTGATTTTACTGCAGGAGACCCATTTGAAGGCGGAGGATATGGCTAGAATGCAAAAAAAGTGTGTAGGCGAATTGGTGGGTTCCCCAGCTCTAGGTAAAAAGGCAGGTGTTATGATTCTTTTAAATAAAAGGTCACAATGTACATCTCGTTCTGTTGCTTATTTTTGCCGCAATTGGCGCCGTACTGCGCGCCGGTTTTGCGCTGCTGTACGGCGCCAATCCGTCCCTGTCATTACGGTAATCCACTGCTCTCATAGAGAACAGTGGATTCCGTCGTTTCCCCCCCGCTCGGCGAATCTGCCGCGGGAGGAGAAAGTGACATGCACATTATTTACGGCGCAGACGCGCCGCAAACAATGCATTGTCTATGGGGCCGGGGAGCGGCGCCCCCGCCGCGCTCCGGCCCCGCCCCCGTACCGCCCCTTATTCACGTGCGGGTTGTGAGCGCAATCCGGCTCACAAATCCGTCGGGAATAAGCCGTGTGAACACGGCCTTAGTGGCAGGGATTGTCAGCTCCGGGAGAAGGTTCAGGTGGTCTCGTCCAATCTCACTTATTTGGGGGATCAGGATAGGGCAAGAGGTTTCTTCCCTATATAACCTAAACTACAGTCCACTGATTGATAAAATAATTGGAGAATTAAAGAGATGGAGCCCATTCCCACTATCACTTTTTGGCAGAGCTCATTTGATTAAGATGGTCAGCTTTGCGCGCCTACTCTACCCTTTACAGAACCTACCTCTATTATTAAAGCATAAAGACATTGATAGATTATGGTCGGCTTTTGTAACCTTTTTGTGGAAATCCAAAAGGCCCAGAATAGCCTATAAGAAACTTGTTCTTTCCAAAACGGACGGGGGTTTAAACTTACCTGACATTAGAATGTATAACCTGCCGTCTATGGTACGACATGTGAAGGATTGGATCAATGAGACCAATTTTTTTTCCAATTTGCAATTAGAGCAGCAACTGCTGAGTCCAGAGAATTTGAAAGCTCTTTTGAACACTGCTGTCAGGGACCTCCCCTCTCATGTCAAGCGTAGTGTGATCCTCAAGGATACGATAGCCACATGGAAACATTTAAGGAAAATGATTACGCTGCCCATACATCTCTCAAAGTATGCTCCAATCTGGGAAATGCCCTCCTTTCCGGCGAAGGAGAACAAAGTTTTTTTGAGGCGTGAAACCGTTTAAAATTCCAACAATAGGTGACCTGATCCACAAGACTGAAAACAGATTTATGATGTGGCAAGAGGTCAAAGGGAAATACGGCTTTAGGGAGGGGCAAATTTTCCAATATTTGCAATGTATGGCTTTTTGTAGAAAACATTAAAAACCTGGCAGCGGCAGAAACTCTGGGTCAATTTGATACCCTGATGGGAAAACCGGAACAATCAGACTCTCTGTCTCGTAACTACAGAATTTTATGTGATAGATTGTCCACTTCCACTAAAGACTCTTGTTTTAGCTCTTGGGGTAGAGACTTGGGGGATCCTGAGGCCATACAGAAGATTAGAACGGGTCTGGGAAGGTCAGAAAGGCCATTACAAATGAAAATTGGAGGGACATGGTTTTTGGCCTGGCACACAAGGCAACTTATGCTTTCAATCTCCTGTATAGCAACGCTCCGGCGCATTATTTGAAGTAAGGCCATAAATGTAAATTGCAAAAGGCATACCTACTTCATGGCATTCCCAAAGCTGAAAAAGTATTGGCGGAATGTCCTGCAGATTATAAGGGAGTTGTGGGGGGTGGAGGTGCCAAGTGACCCTATGAGTGTTGCTTTTCCACTATATCCCTGCTGCCAATACTAGGGGGGGAGAGACATCAACTCTAGTAAGCAACAAGGGGGTTCATGTTATACTATTAGTAGCGAAAAAATTTATTCTACGTCAACGTCATTGGCTGAAGGAGAGGGTTCTAACTAAGGAGGAAGTAGATAGTACGGTTAGAAAACTGTTAACCCCTTTATGACCCTGGGCGTAGGAGTACGTCCCAGGGCCGCTAAGGGGCTATGCAGGGGGATCGCTCCGTGACCCCCCCGCACAGCCGTCGGATGTTAGCGGCTAATCGGCGCTAACACCCGTGAGTAACAACGCCGGCGGGTGGCTCCGCCCGCTGGCGCTGTTTTACCCATCAGACACCGCGGCAAAGATGGCCGCGGCATCTGAATGAACGGCGATCGGTGCCGGGCACCGATCGTTACGGTCATCGGCATCGGCCGGTTTGCCCCACTTCTGTCCGCAGACAGGAAGTGGGGAAACCACTATCTTTGTACACCCTAATGCATTGCCTATGCAATGCATTAGGTTGTATTAACAATCGTGCCCCCTAGTGGTCAAGCACCATAGGGGGACTAAATGTTTCAGTAAAAAAAAAAAAAAGTTTTAAAAGTAAAAAAAAAAAAAGTATTAAAAGTTCAAAACACCCCCCGTTCCCTATTTTACAAATAAAATCATTAAAATAAAAAAGTTACACAGAATTGGTATAGCCGCGTCCGAAAAAGTCTGATATATAAAAATATGACATCATTTATCCTGGACGCTGAACACCATAGAAGAAAAAAAAATTCCAAACACTAAAATTGCAGGGGTTTTTTGGTCATTTTACGTCCCATAAAAATTGGAATAAAAGTGATCAATAAAGTCGCCTGCATTCCAAACTACTAGCGATAAAAAGTACACTTCAGCCCGCAAAAAATGCACCCTCACTGACGTCCGTAGGCGTTAGTACAAAATAGTTATTGGTCGCACAAACTGACGCCGCGGCGCAAATGTCAAAAATAGAAAATGTTTGGAATTTTTTTACGGTACCAAAACATAACCCTACATGTTTAGCATTGCCGGATGCGTAACAACCTGTAGAATATAGATAACACATTATATTTACCGAAGATTGAATGCCGTAGAAGCAAATCACCCAGAAACATGGCGAAAATATGGTTTTGTTTCACAATTTGTCCCATTTGGAATTTCTTTGCGGTTTCCCAGTATATTCTATAGTATAGTGAATAACACCATTAGAAAGTAAAATCTTTGCCCCGCAAAATAAAACCCCTCATGGTGTCTATGTAGGTGGAAAAGAAAAAAGTTATGGCTTTCAGAAGGCGAGGAGGGAAAAACGAACGTGTCACAAAAAAAACCCCCGGGTCCTGAAGGGGTTAAAGAGAGACAGGAGAGAGGCGGAAACTAACAAAAGCACAATGACAGAAAAGTTCTTTCTGAAATGGAAAAAATATATTACTAAAAGTTACTCAGATGATGATATTAAGACACTGATGGATCATTTTCGTACCTCCTACTATTCCCTCCGGGAAAAAATGGCTGGTTCTCTGGGCAGATTAGAGACAGGGGATGACACATAATTAATTTTCTTGTGGTGCTAGTTAAAGCACAGGTCTTCTGGGGCAGTGGGTGTGCTGCTTGGGTAAGTGTAACTCTAGGATGGCGGTAATTTTTGGAGACTACAGAGACTAGGAATTACAAAGTCGACATAGACAAGGTTCTTTCCCTTTTTTCTAAATAGTTTTCTAAATAGTTGTGGTTGGGTAAAAAGTTAGACGGGAGGATCTAGGCAGAGTGAAGGGAGAGGAGCGCCTACATATTGGTCACAGATTAAATATGAAAAGGTCATGTCTATCTCCCATTTCCTTTCAGGATGGAATTTATATAACCCGTCTTAAGTTATATTTTTCTTTTTATTGACCGTGGAGAAGATCTTTGTATCTTCTCAATAAAATTATTGTTTAAAAAAAATATATATTTTTTGCAGACGCACAAAAGCGTTATTCTACATAATTTATTTATTTTTTTTAACACCATTCATATTTCACACTAAATAACCTGTTAGATTAAGGTTGTTACGGTGGTGTGAACACCTAATATTTGAAGGTTGTTTGGTGTGTGTGTGTCACAATTTTAGTAAATATTTCTATTTATTTTCCTTTTTTTCTACACTATGTTTTTAGTATTAAGGGATAGCTGCATTATTATTTTTTTGTTTACACTTTGTAATATATTCATGTATGCTAATATATTACGATCTGTTTCATACTGACACAGGCAGCAGTCAGGGCAGGACACTGTGCCATGACTGCAAGCTTACTACAAAGACAGCCCTGAAACTACTCTAGGTCCCCAGGGCCGATTGTACAGATATTCCCCGGGCTTCATAAGGTCCCTGAGAGTCTCAGTGTCCCGATGGAGAAGAGAAATCCTCTTTGATTATACCTCAGTCACAGATGGCATCAATCAAAGGGTTAAATGTCAGGGACAAGAGGCTTCCGCCAGTCCCTGGCGTTAACAGAGACTGCCCCAAGAACCTTTGTAGCAAGGTTACATGGCTGGGAGCTGCAAGTCCCCTCTTTCTGCAGCGACGTCTAAAGATGAGGACTTGTTTTATGCGGGAGCAGTATTTTTGGGGGACCTTGGAGGATTTTGGCGAGTTCCCTCAAAAATACAACTTATCCCGAATAAGGTGACTATTTAAGACCGCTGTCTTTAATGCAGGTAATGAGTTGATTAGGAGCGTCTAACTGGTCTGTTGGAGCCAGAACTCATATTGGTTGGTAGGAGATCAATTACTTATTTCTCTCAGCAAAATGCAAATAAATTTATATAATGTGATTTTCTGGATATTCTAATCTCTCAATGTTAAAATGTACCTACCCTTAAAATTATTCATGTCTTTGTCAGTGGGCAAACTTACACAATCAGAAAGGGATCAAATAATAATTTCCTTCACTATAGTTGACAGCAGGGGGCTTTTATGCTATTAGGCCCAGCCTTTTCTACATTGCTGGAGCTAGTATTCTTGGTGTTTTTACTTACAGAAATATGTAAATGCATTACTTCTTATGTGAATATGGCATAAGCTGCTTTCAGGGCAACACACAGTGTGCCATGACAGAAGCATTACTATGCAGACAGCAGGCTTACTATGCAGACAGCCATGAGCCTACTCCAGGTCCCCAGGGCTGACTGCATAGACATTCCCCAGGCGCCATCGGGCACTGGAAGTCCCGGTGACCCAACAGAGCAGGGAATACTCTGATTATGCCATACTCAAGGACTGTGGCAATCAAAGGGTTAAATGAAAGGGATTTGAGGCTTCTTCCGGTCCCTGCTGTTCAGAGACTGTTTTAGAAATGGAGCGGTTATCTACAGCTCCCTTCCTAGCACAGCTGCAGTGCTGGGATTCGCAAACCCCTTCTGTAGGCAACGATGACTTTTGCCATTGCTGCTGACAGAGAACACAATCCGCCTGCCGTAAAGAGACAGTGGGCAGTTGTTAATGGGTTAAATTTTTCCTAATCATATACTGTTTTATCTAAAAATCTCTATTGTCAGAGGGAATGTTGAGAGAAAAAAAAAGAAAAAAAATCACCCTGCTTTTGTATCTGGAAGATCGCAATCACCTACATGTACGTTGGTATATAGGGGAAAGAAAACCTCCGCCAAAGTACATGTATGCTAAAATACGTTGAGGTTAATGACGTAGTAGATGGCATATTAGGACGAATTTTAAAGTTTGTTACAAAGTTCTGTAAGGTAATCAACACAGAGGAAAAGAATAATCTACAGCTTTCCAAAATCTGTCATATTATGAGGGAGAGAAATGGCAAACTAATATGAATAATGATAATTTATGGACTTGGGCTGAAGCACCAATATGTACTAACTAGTAAAACATTAGGCAAAACTTTCATCAAAAAGGGAATGAATGAACGTGAGAAAAAGCATAGTTGTGCTTCTGTACTTATCACTAGTATGGTCGCATGTGCATAATTTTGTACACATTTGGGCACCAATCTTCAAGAAGGACATTGCACCTGCTATAGTTCAACTGAGGTGGATGACCAAAGTAATTAAGGAAATATGTGGATGGCAGTACCAAAATGGTTTCTAAAAGCTTGGATTATTCAGTTTGGAAAAAAGCTTAGGAACGATCAAATTACAATGTACATATACAAAACTAGACCATACCGAGATCTTTCTAGTGAACTTTTTACACTTAGATATTAGCATCCCTTTCACCTAGAAGACCGTTTTACAATTACCATAGAAAACTTAACTATAGTAGCAGTGAGACTATAGAACTTTGACACAAGATGTTGTGATTGTTGATTAATTTAACTATTTTAAAAAGAGCCCAGATGACCTTCTCAAAAGATAAAATATCATAAGTTATTGGTACTCGAGCTCTATACCAGTGACGTTGGTCTAGGAATTAATTCTGATTGCCAGATTTGGAGATACAAAATACCTTTTTGACTTGCCACCACCCCCACTCCTTTCCCATCTTGCCCAGAAGAGTTGTAGCATGTAAAATGGAAGCAGTAACTGTTTAAATGAAAACATACTTGCCTGTTTTTAATCTTAACTTTTTTTTTTTTACACAACTGTAAAAAATTACATACACAAATCCTTTAAGGCTATGTTCACACGGCTTATTTTGGGACGTATTTCAGCCCGTAATTTGCACCGTACTGTGCGAATTACGGGCTGAAATACGTCCCAGTCATTACGGTAATCCACAGTTCTCATAGAGAACTATGGATTACGTCTCCTCTCCCCGCTCGCACAATATGCCGAGTGGGGAGAGAAGTGACTTGTCAATTATTCACGATGTATACGCGATGTGAATAATGAATGTCTATGGGGCCGGCGGGCTGCCGGCCTCCCATCTCCGCCCCCGTACACACGGTGTAATTGCGGGGCGAAATACGTACCGCAATTAAGCTGTGTGAACATAGCCCAAGAAAATAAACACTGAATCATTTCAAAATGACTGGCCCAAACAAAAAAGAAAAAAAAAAAATATTTGCAGTACCTCATCTGGATTTTCACTTGTAATACGGGCAGCAATTACATGTCCTCTAGGGCAGGGAGCATTCATCGAGTTGTCAAAGTCAAGTTGTGTGTCTCCCCAAGCGTTAACTCCATAAAGCATTCGAATATCCTTTATTCTATTAAGAGGGATTCCCATAGCTATCTGTTGTAAATGTATGAACACAAGAAAATAACTTAAAAGGGATATCCCCATCTTATTGATCAGCTTTAAACATGTAGGCAAAGGTAATTAAAAGACAATTACTGGATATATTGCTGCTCCGATTTTGCTTTGAATTAGAGAAGATCTTACCTGTTATCTTCTGCTTTTGTACACAAGCCAATTACTGGCCACCTCTCTCTGTTCCAACATGGAGTGGTGAGCTCACTCAGTGTGTGTCATCTGCAGTAGGTAGCTTGTTTACATTACTTACTGACAACATGGTCGAAAAATAAGAGGAATTAAAGGGAACCTGTCACATAGATTAGCTTGTGCTGCCCTCAGCAAGGGGGGCATAGTGTCAGACCTGCTGTTCTTAGCACTGTGCCCTTTATTCTGTAAGATACAGCAGTTTTAGAGCATTTACCCCTTAAATCTTATTCATGAGCAGGTGTTAGACTCGACCACCAAAGGCTAGCTCCAACCACCGATAGTTATTAACATGTTTCTACCTATTCAAAGTAATAGGTTTGTCAGTTGAAGTGGGCGGGGCTAGCCTCCGATTGGCCGGGTTTGAAAAAACTGACACACGAAGGACTCCTTCTGGCTAAAAAACTGCAGATTTGAGCATTAAATACACGAAAACTACAGCATCTTACAGAATAAGGGACACAGCGCTGGAAACAGCAGGTCTGACACTACATTGTTCTGTCCTCAGCCAGGGGGGCAAAAACTATGTGACAGCTTCTCTTTAACCTCTAAATATCCTCGTGGCTCACCGTAGGATATCCTTAACATCTACGATCAGAAAATCAGTACTGTGATATGCTTGTTGTCATCATGCACCTTATAAGGGAAAGTAACACGTACAACAAAAACCTTGTTCCTTGTAACGTTGTTCCTTATGTATTTAAATTCTTTTAAGTGTTTGTTTTATATATGTTAGTTTACACAAAAATAAATTGAATTTATTAGGATATCACAGTGCTGATTTTCTGATCGTGAATCTAAGGATAACCTACGAGGAGCCACAAGGAAATAAAGAGGTTAACTCCCCTTATTATTACGATTTTGTAATCTTGACACCAGTTGGTGTCCAGGTGAATTTTTCCAGGTACCAGCTGTGGATATCAGAGAAAAATGTATAACCACTGGTGGTGGGTATTTGATAACACCCGCTATAGGGTGAGCAATAGAGTTTTCTTTCTTCTAAGAAAAACAACCACCATTGGTGATACACAAGGGAGCGCTTTTGCATGTTTTATCCTTTTGTTTTCCATATATTACTTACAATGTTAACCCTATAGAGCTCTGTGGCCTTTTGCCCTGCTGATTATAACCCTCTAGCAGTAATATCCTTCTAACAGGCTCAGCTAGGAATAGCAGAGCCGATATGCAAACCACTGCCATAGAACTAATCATAGTCTGACCAAGAGGCGCGACTCTGAAGCGGGCTGTGGCTTTTAAAGGGGTTGTCTCACCATGCTGTTTTACAAAGAATAATTTAAGTATAAAATGTCCTGAACAATTATGATGCACGTTAAACGTATTCCACTGCTGGATGAAAGGTGTCCATGGTGAAGGTTTCAGACAATGCTAGTAACATGTCCTATTTGGTACATCTTTACATCAGAATATAACAGTTATTAGTCAGATGGAAACCATTCTGTACCTGAAGTTGGGCAGCTGGTAGGTTAACATCTGCCACCATCTCGGTGCAGGGATGCTCCACTTGTAGACGTGGGTTAAGCTCCAGGAAGTAAAAGCTGCCATCCTGACTGTAAAGATATTCAACTGTACCTGCACTTACATACCCGACCATTTTAGCAAGTTTGACAGCACACTGCAAGGACAGAAAATATTGGTCACAGATAATGTTACATAGAAAATAATTGAAAAAACAAACAAACAAATAAAACAGTAATGAATAAGTGGCTTGACCACAAATCAGTTAAGTCTTGTAATGCTGTGTTTACACCTCTGCATTTCTTTTGCAGGTAAAAAGGCAAGTGGTCATAAACCAGTGTTACAAAACATGGGCAACTTGTGGCAGAACCACAGAATGACATGGTTCTTAGCTGCACAGTTCTAAACCATGCGTTTTTTTTTATGTTGCATATAAAGCACAAATATATTCCTTAACACTGTACTGAGATGGTCATCAACTCATATCAGTGACTTTTAAGAGTATTTTATGAGTTTCTGGCGTTATCCACCCCAGGCAAAACCTCGCAAAAGAGCAGTTCTACACAGGTTTCTTGGACAAATGTTCTTCCTTAAAAAGGCCAAACAACCTCCAGAGATCATGAAGTAATCAAAGACCAATATAAAAACATTTATTTAAAATATATATATTTACTAAAAATCTATGTATATCACTTTGATAAGGAACATTACTGACTGAATAAATAACAAAACACAGATTTTCTTCATCCATATACTGAATCTCTGCTAAAGAGCCAATATTAAATGGTGTATACACAAGATGGAAAGGCCCTAAGATTACCACAATAGTACACATGAAGTGAGATCCATGGGATCATGGTTACATAGTCTGTAAGGCCTAAAAAAGACAGACGTCCATCCGGTTCAGCCTACTGTCCTACAGTGTTGATCCAGAGAAACGCATAAACCCCCATGAGGTAGAAGCCAATTGTCCTCATTTTAGGGATAAAATTCCTTCCCGACTCCAATCAGAATAAAGTCCTGGATCAACAACCCTTCTCCAGAATGCTAGTCACTACAAATTGTTAGTTATATTATTACACTCTAGAAATGCATCCAGACCCTTTTTGAACTATTCGTGAATTCACCATGACAGATTCGTCTGGCAGAGCGTTCCAGTCTCACTGCTCTTACAGTAAAGAATATCTTTCTATGTTTAAGTAGAAACATTCTTTCCTCTTGGCATAGAGGATGCCCCCTTGTTCTAGATACAATACTGGGTACGACTAGATCTTGGGCGAGATCTCCATATTGACCTTTAATATATATGAACATATTTATTATGTCCCCCCCCCCCCCCTCTTGCTAATCTTTCTGGGTATTGCAGTCCACCCAGTCCTTTTATTATTTTTGTTGCCCGCCTTTGTACCTGTTCAAGCTCTACAATGTCTGTCCTGTGCACTGGTGCCCAAAACGTACACAATATTCCATGTGTGGTCTGACCAGTGACTTGTATAATGGGAGAATGATGTTCTCATCGTGTGCATGTATCCCCCTTGTAATACAACCCATAATCCTATTTGCCTTGGCAGTTGCTGCCTGACACTGGCTGCTACAATTAAGTTTACTGTCCACCAGGATTCCCAAGTCCTTCCCCATGTCACTTATTCCCAGCATTTTTCCGTTTAACATGTAATCATGTAATGGATTTTTCCTCCCCATGTGCATAACCTTGCATTTATCCCCGTTAAACCTCATCTGCCATTTCTCTGCCCAGGCCTCCAACTTATCCAGATCCCTTTGTAATAGAACAACAACCTCTATTTTGTTAATTACTTTATACAGTTTAGTATCATCTGAAAACCTTGATATTCTACTGTGCAATCCTTCAGTAAAATCATTAATGAATCTATTAAAGAGAATGGGGCCCAATACTGACCCCTGTGGTACCCCACTAGTAACAGGGATCCAGTCCGGGTATGTACCATTAACCACCACTCTGTTTTCCATCAGTGAGCCAGTTACTTACCCAATTGCAAAATTTTTCCACAAAGTATTCTCATTTTACTTCCCAACCTTTTATGTGACACAGTATCAGATGCTCTATATCATATATCTAGACCTTATATCATATATCTATATCTTTGACAGGACCGATCCTTCATCAACCCATGCTGGAATTGAGTCATACATTTATTTTCAGTGAGATACTCCAGTATAGCATCCCTAAGAAAACCTTCAAACATTTTACCTACAACAGAGGTTAAACTTGCCGGCCTATAGTTTTGAGAATTACACCTTAGGACATGAGGGTGTATAACATCAGGACCTGGTGATTTATCCATAGTAATCTCTTTAAAGAGAACCTGCCACATAGATTATGCCGCCCTTGCTGAGGACAGCACAAGCTAGTGACAGACCTGCTGTTTCCAACACTGTGTCCCTTATTCTTTAAGATGCTGTAGTTTCAGATTATTTACTGCTCAAATATTTCAGTGTACAGCTGGTTCTGACATAAAAGAGTCCAGTTAACTCATGAGCAGGAGTTAACTCCGTCCACCCATGGATCTAGCCCCACCCACTAATGGCCGATTCAAGCTTTTACTGCGAATAGGAAGAAACCTACGAATAATGACCAGATGGGCGAACTAGCCGCAGATATGCAGGGCCAACACCTACTCATGAATTGAGTAGACTCTTTTCTGGCAGAAGAGATATAAACATTAAATACGCTGAAACAACAGCATCCTAGGCTATGTTCACACGAGCAAAATCCGTCCCAGCCATTACGGTAATCCACATTTCTCATAGAGAACTATGGATTACGCCTCCCCTCCCCGGACGTACAATTGTACATGTATAAGTGACATGTCAATTACTAGCGGCGAATACAAGCCGCTAGTAATGAATATCTATGCCGTGTCCTTCCCCCGAAACGTCGTGTGTTGGATGAACTGCGAGCCGCAGTTAGCTGCTGGAATCTTCATAGCGTTGTGACCTACCTTGTGCAGGAGACGCCAGGCAAAAGCCGGTATTAGAGACTCTGACACTAGATGCAACGTGTGAAATGGTGGGTAACTATACATTGCTATTACGGTTGCTTCCTATCCTGGAGTTCCTCCTTGCTAGAGATGCTGAGCTGATGAACTTGCTTCTAACACCTGTGATAGGTGAATATCGCAGTACCTTGATTTACCTGGTATAGGAGAGATTAGGCCAATCCCGACCCCGGGACTGGGGAAAATGTTGCAGGGTCACTACTAGTGAGGATATCAAGTATACTCTGGTTTATGCCGGGAAAGCTGTTTTGATTATTTTCCCCTAAACATCCAAGTCTGATAAAATACCATGGAATAAGTGTAAAATCTTTTTGATTTCCCCCAAGTGTGGGATTTTTTTTTATAAGTTTTGATATAAATAAAATAAGTTGATCTTAAAAAAAGATTTTGATTAATACGGCTACTACCTACCAAAAAGTAATTGACAAAATACTCTTTTGAAAGATAATGGAATTTTATTATATCATGGTTGCTATTTCTTAGGTGCCCCCCCCAACTTAACTTTTTAATATTTATAACAACCCAACAAGTAAGTCCGAAGGCCTTCCCCTAAACGGCTCCTGCACCCGTTGGGGAAAGGAAATTTTTTTATTTTGTCAAAAAACCTGTTTCCTTTGTGAGAGCCACTGTTTTAGTTTCCCAATTTTATTTGGGGGGTTTAAAGTCGCCCCTAATAACAACCCATTTTGATTAGCTGCCCCATTACTTGTTTGAGGGGTAATGTTCCTATGTTCTGTTATATTTTGGGGCATATAGCAACCCCTAGAAATTTGATTGTATTACCCCTGTACCTTACCCCCAAAAACTCTACATGTTTTTTCCGTATCTTATCTTTCCACAGTGTTGGGGTTCAACAGGATTTTTAAAGACAAACCTTCCTCTTCCGATTTTTACGATCTCTTAAATAAACTGTAACCCTTTAAGTTAACGGCCCAGTTATAGGTCCAGCTATGTCTCCATTATCCCTACTAGGTCATATTTTTCTTCGGACAAAAATTGCAGTCAATTTATTTGGTTGGTGAGACTTCTGGCAATGGTCATCATGCAATTCAGAGTTTTTTTGGTTTTCTTTTTTTCAACCATCTTCTTATTACCTATTACTACCCCCCTGTCTCCACTCCACCCTCTGATTTACAACTAATTCCCAGCTCTTAGTGCCATTATCACCTAAATTCCCCTTTTTGTTGGCAAAAAAAATTGCTATACGTGTAGTTGTCCTACCCAGTCCCTATTTTACATACTCCAACTTATTTATCTCCCTAATCTCCCACTGCCTTCCAATGCTCCCCAAAATACATCCTGTAATCATAGCTCTTTGATTACCTGCCATCTTCCCCGCTACAGATTGAAAGTCGACAGAAATAAGTGACATCACTTCTTTCCAGTGTATAGGCGGCAGGGATAATGAAAGTGAATGAGGCTGGCCATGGGACGCCCTCGCTCCCACCTGCCCGCTTTAGAAGAACGCACTGATCAGCGTGTTCTTCTAAACACATGGCCTCTTGCGGCATGCACAAGTAAGCACCGCAAGCCGTCGTGTGAACATACCCTAATAGTAACAATAATAAAAAATAATAGAAACCGAAATTATGTATAATAGGAAGTAATGTGGTACTTCCACCTTGCAGACTTGCTAAACCATACCAAAATATAATGGTCAGTGGAAAAAACCTAGTGGAAAAAAATAAGTGCAAAAACTCAACTGTAACAAACATTACAGTGCCAATAAAAATTTTCAAGTTGCCAGTATGAACTATGGGGTTGCAAGGCCCACAGAGCACATACAAATATATACTTCAGAGCACAGAGACTGTATGGCTTCCTAGTATAGAGCTGCATTGTCTCTTTGTGCCAGCATATACATTTTGTCTGGTGCTTTACCTATAGACTTATACTCCCTATATAAAAGAAGGCATGAAAAGGCCAATTGAGGAGTCAAGCCACATGTTAAAAAATTTTTTAAAAAAGTTTCTCTTTTTAGTCATCTAGTGCACCTTTTCCTCTCTCAATCAACTATGTTACATACAACATTTTCTATATTTTGGGGTTTTTTTTCCCCATGAGCTCTTTGTGCTAAATAAAACACATAAAATGGGCATAAAAAGCACCAATCAAATCCATTTTATTTCATGCATTCTTTTGTTGTATTATACATAAAAATAAGCACCAAACTGTGCCAACAAAATACATGTGGATTTTGGAGCTTTTTTGCGATCCAAATTGACTTTCCATTCTAAAATTACACGTGGAAAACAGATTATGCATCAAGAATGGACATGCACTAGTGTTTAGTTATTTTTTAATGTAATAAAAAAGTGCACCATGTGCAATAGTGGTGCATATTCTCATAGAAAACAATGGGACACTATTGATGGATATTTTGGTGCGTAAAATGTGTAATTTATGTATCAACATAGGGGGGTGAGAGGATTGTATAAACCTAGCCTTTTTTTCTGGATCTGCTCTTTTTTTAACTACAAGTGAAGTGCACGTGTGATACTGTTAGTTCAGGTGATTAGACTCCAGGTCGGGCCAGGACTTGCAGCCAGCTGTTTTTGGTGCAAAAAAGAGACAGTCTTAAAAGGAAGCTTAAGGCTTAATGTATCTAATGAGGTGCAGATAATTAAATCAGAGATCCTTAATTTGCGAAACAGGCTTTTGTAGGCAATACTGCTGTTTACACACAGAATTGAGTGGCCATTTAACAGTTTGAAAACAGCTGCCTCATGTGGACACACACATCTCTGAGATGGATAGGACCTGGCTATTCCTTCCAGAGTTAAACACATATACCTTGAGTTATTTTTTTCTAAAGCTAGGTTTACATGTTGTGCCTTTGTTGCTTTCTTAACTGTAACAAAAATGCATGTGTAAAAACACATGGAGTAAAAACACACGCTTTGTTTTAAAATCCATGTGTTTTTATGCTCAACTGCCGTGGTCCGTGACGGCAGTATAATTCCCCTTCTCCATCGGGTCTCCCAGTGACCCGATGGAGTCTGAGAAATGTCTGTCCAGTCAGCCCTGGGACCTAAAGTAGCCCCAGGTTTGTCTATATAGAAAGTCTGCAGTCAGGGCACACTGTGTGATGCCCTGACTGCTGCCTATGTCAGGCTGACACAAATTGTAATGTATTAGCGTATACGAATATGCTAATACATTACGAAGTGTAAAAAAAAAAAAAAAAAAATAAAAAATGTACAAAAGTTTTACCCTTAATGGGATTAATATAAAAAAGGAAAAAAAAATTAAAGTGTATAAAAAAATTAAAATGTTAAATAAAAAATATTGTGTATACATTACAGAAAAAAAAACTACACATAATAGGTATCTACATGACCGTAATAACCTGGCAAATTCATTTAACAGGTTAATTAGTGTGAAATGTGAGTGGTGGAAAAAAATAAACAAGCTTCTCCTGCATAAAACAAGTCATCTTACTCCTACATCACTTAAAATTTAAAAAATTTATGTTTTTTGTATGCAGAGAGGCAAAAACTAAAAAGTTTAGCTCGTAATTAAGGGATTTTCGTGCCTGGGGCTTAAGGGGTTAATTGTTTAAAAATGCATGCATTTTCAAGAAAACCCGGAGCAACCATACATCAATGAATTTGTGCTTTTATTTTGAGGTTACTTTAAAGAAGGTCCTACCTGCTATGCAAAATATTTACAGTGAAGGAAATAATTTGATCCCTTGCTGATTGTGTAAGTTTGACCACTGACAAAGACATGAACAGTCTATAATTTTAAGCGTGTTAAAATTAACAGAGATAGAATATCAAAAATAAAACACTTCGTATAACTTGTATACAATTGCATATTTGCTGAGATGAAATAAGTATATGATCGCCTCTGGCAAATTAAGACCTTAATACACGATGCAAAACCCTTTTAGCAAGCACAGCATTCAGACATATTTTGTAGTTGATTATGAAGGTTGGCAAAACATGTCAGGAGGAATTCTGGTTCCACTCCTCCTTTGACAGATCATCTCTAAATAATTAAGATTTTGAGGCTGACGCTGGTCAACTCGTAGCTTAAACTCGCTTCGATAGGTTTTTCTATGGATTAAAGTCGTATGACTGGGCTAGCCACACCATGATCTTAATGTGCTTCTTTTTGAGACACTCCTTTGTTGCCTTATCTGTATGTTTTGGGCCATTGTCTTGATGGAAGACCCAGCCACGACCAATTTTTAAGGGGAAGCGGGTTGTTATTCAGGATTTTACAGTACATGGTTCCATCCATTCTTACACTGATGCGGTAAAGTAGTCCTGTGCCCTTAGCAGAGAAACACCCCTACAACACAATGTTTTCTGCCTCCTGCTTGACAGTGGATTGATGTTCTCTGGGTCATAGGCAGCATTTCTCTTCCTCCAAAGAGGGCGAGTTGAGTTAATACCAAAGAGCTCTCTTAAATTTAAATAAATAAATAAATAAAATAAATAAATATATATATATATATATATATATATATATATATTATATATCATATAAATATATAAATATACACACACACACACACACATTTAATTAATGCGATTTTCTGGATTTTATTTCTGATATCATCAATGAGTAAAAGATGAAACCTAATCTTAAAATTATCAGGACTTTGATGTCATTGTCCCAAGTGGCAAACTTACACGACAAAAAAAAAATCAGCAAGGATCTCAGTTAATCCCAAAATGTATAACTTTTACCATAGCCTATTTGTAACATTGGTGCAACAGTGAACCTGGGTAATCGCTAGTTCAGCAATTTACAAAAAAAAAAAAAAAAATTAAATGCATCTAGAAATGAAGAATTGCCGAGGGATGGGTTCTTTGACCACATACCAAGAGTTTTCGAGAAAAGCAAAAATCTACAGCACTCAGTCACAGCGGTGAAGTTAAAAACTTTTGCTTTATTCAGTCATGTACTTGCAACGTTTAAGTTGTGAATGGGTGGTGGATGGAGGAGGGGATTTGGAATGTGTAAGTCTACTCCACATAGTATATGGCATAGTAATCACACATTTGTCATAACCTAGATTAAATTAGTCCAGCTTTAGGGTACTTTCACACGGAGAGTTTGTGCAGGAAGGCACAGCAATTAATGTTTCCGCACAAAAAACGCTCCGTGTGAAGGTACCCTTAATATAGATATTGGCTACTTGTGCCATTTTTTAAAGATGTGAGCAAAGATGTCTGTTATATATAATGTGCTTTCCTAACATGAAAACATTAAAACAATTTGTCTAACCTGTTCCATCTGTTCAAACACTGTGCTTGTAGCAATTGAAGCAGGTGCTTCTTCGATGATCTTCTGGTGACGACGTTGAACAGAGCAATCCCGACCAAAAAGAGAGATTGCGTTTCCATACTGATCTGCAAGAATCTGTACCTCTAAATGACGTGATTGCTTGGCCAGTTTCATTACAAATATTGGAGAGCCTGGAACTTCAGTCTGAACCTTTAAAACAGAGGGTGACAAGCATTAGAATGATTGATGTCCAAAAGAAAAGCAGAAAGGAGTACACGCGATTGAGAGTTTATTAAATTCAGTACACCTTTAATTCACAAGTTATTAAGACATCCATTAACATTCTTAGAGTACATCCTAAAAGGGGATATACAGCATACTCATTTAGTGACCAAAAGTC
This sequence comes from Phyllomedusa bahiana, assembly GCA_025379985.1. NCBI lineage: Eukaryota > Metazoa > Chordata > Amphibia > Anura > Hylidae > Phyllomedusa > Phyllomedusa bahiana. Next base: position 21,998 of record JAODAL010006268.1, on the reverse strand, counting down.
TTTACTGAAGACTGATGGATTTTGCTGGGAATTTTGTCTTTGCTATAATCTAAGGGGGGAAAAAGCTGGATCCGACACTATCCTTGTATAGAAGCAGCTTTATTGAAAAATCGTATAAAAAACAACAGCAGAACAAATGTGAAAAATTAGATATAAAAAAGGACCACAAAAGGCGCTTATGCGTTTCAAATTTTAACGACTCTTACAGCATGGTTATATAGCTTGGAACCACCTTTTAAAACAGCGAACCGATCAAAACAGAACTTGAACAGACATCAGAAATGTATATAACCGGCATCTACATCTCAATAACATCATAAGTATTATAGCACTGGACCCATCTGTAAATATATGTGAGGTCCATTCTACAGTTAAACCCAGATGGAAATGGAGTTCCATTGCAAGATCCATCTAGCTTCGCGTTCGTACAGGAGGCATTGCCAATCCCCACTCGTAAGAGGTTCTGAATCTCTGTCCATAGCAAAGAAAGAAAAAGTGGATATATTTGAAGTGTCAGCTTCCACAAAATGTGCAACACCCGCTCCGGTTCGGATTGTTTTTCTGTATGTATTAAATAAATGTTCACTTATGCGTGGTTTTAAATTTTCACGATGTGCAGCCTACATGAACCAAATTTCATGTTGCACATCGGACAATGTACATAATATGCGTAGAATTACAATTTAAAGAGGACTGTATTTTATAAAGCTTATCCGAATTTGCAATTTGAAAGATTTTGGTCTTGACCGCACGTTTACAGACTCCGGCACCAAGTTGCCATGTGTTGTTGATGGTTATTGAAAAAAACCTTTGTTCCGGTAACCATGTTTTCGATTTGGTTATAGAAGAAAAATTACCAGGCGATAGAAAACGTGAGAGTGTATGACCGCATTTGGCCACACATCTACATCTAGAAGATAAAATAGCTTTCAGTTTAAGGTTTTTATTGAGTATGGGTAAATACTTAAAAAAAAAAAAAAAAAAAAAAAGTTTAATGTTAAAGTTTGTGCTATAAAGGATGGAAAACACCAGTACAGACCGCTTATGGGGTTTCTAGTTAATGATATCATCATCTAATGTCTACTTTTTCTACCCCCACTGTTTTAGTCTATTTTGACGTTCAGATACTTGTTTACAATAAATGTGAATGTCTGAACAGGCCTGTCTAACTCTGAGGTGTTCTCCAACTGAAATCAATCTGAGAGCATGTATAGGATGACATGATGTAGCCTGGAGAGCAGTGTTTCCAGCTTGCAGTTGTCTGTATAATGATGCAACAATTGACTTTGTAAAATGGTCACCAGACAGAGTTATATCAAGGAAGCAGATGGAAATTTTAGACCTAGAAATACTGAATTTTAAAAGAGATTCATTTTGATTGACATAGTGAAGAAAATCCGGTATGGCTGCCACATCACTCCAAATAATCAAGAGATCGTCTATGTAGCGGCCATACCAGACAACTGACTGCACAAAAGGATCATCACCGGAAAAATCTGCTCTCCAAAAACCAAAACATCACTCCTTCCTTTGCCATATAAACTTTGGGGTGCTTTATCTCAAACATCACTTGTGAAAATATAAAGCTTTGAGCTAAAACTTTATTATTATGGGGGGAAAAAACAATTTGCTTCCCCTCTTAACGCTGTTCCAGCACATCCACCATTAAAGGGGTGTTCCAAGAATTGAAAAAGCTTGTTCATCTGTCATGATTAAAACTAGAAGAAAAGGATTAGACTTGTGTCACGGACGCTCCTGTTCAGTCACATCAATGGTCCCGTTCACCCCAGCTGCAGCGGTGTACGTTCATCGTTCACGTGACGAGTACAGCCAATCACAGGCCGCCGAGATCCCATGCATGTGACAATATGGTCTGCGACTGGCTGCACCTGTTGAACAATGAACATTCACAACTACAGCCGGGATGAACGGGACCATCGACGTGACTATCAAGATAGTCAGTTGGACATTACTAACAGAGGAAGCTGGTCACACAATGCAGAGATATTTCACACACAAAATCATTTTGTTGAAAAAGGTCAACTTCAAAGTATTATTGCTTTTGTGAAGTAAATTAAGTTAAATGTAAAAACTCACACTAAATTTAGATCCGATTTATAAGAAAGAATAGAAATATGGTTTGTTTTTTTTTAAGCCTTACCTGTCGGAAAAGGTTAGGAAAATCTTCTGCGTTGTTCACTTTCCGAATACCTTTTCCACCTCCTCCCTCAGAGGCCTTGATCATTACAGGATATCCCACCATTTCCGCCGCCTACAACAAACGCATTGCATGAATTCCATGAACAAGAAATAAAACAAGTATTTAGACACTCTTAATAAAATATATTCCAATTAGGAGGTAGTTCAGAGCACCAATAAGGTTATTCTAGTTATAAAAGGAACAAAAAAAATGTTAATGCAGTTATTTTGTTGGAACATTAAGGCCTATGATCACACTGGCTTTAAAATGGGCCGTATTTCGGTCCGTAATTACGCGCCGAATGCGCCAATTACGGGCTGATAAACGGCCCATTCATTACTTTAAATTCACATTTCTCATAGAGAACTATGATTACGTCTCCTCACCCCGCCCGCGGCCCCGCCGCTAGCAGTGGAATTGTCTATGGGCCGGCGAAGTGCCGGCCCCCGCGCTCACTCCACCGCTCCCGCCCCGCCCGCGTCCACACGCGCGTAACTCGAGACTAATTGACGTCCCGCAATTAAGCCGTGTGAACATGGCCTAAAGCAAACATGGTTCTCCCTATGTGACATTTAAGACATTTATGATTTTGCTAGTCATACCTGGGGCTTTCAAATGAGTAAGGCTAGGTCTACACAGTACACAACAAAATACTGTTGAAAATCCAACGGCATTTTATCATTGCTGGACCACAGTTTTTTGGTGCAGATTTATGCAAAAGCCACAGTGGGTTTTCGGACTTGCCGTCCGCCTCGTACATTGAATGTACAGAGCCAATGACAAATCCAAGAAGCATATACACTCACCGGGCCACATTATTAGTACACCATGCTAGTAACGGTGTTGGACCCCCTTTTTGCCCTACAGAACGTCCTCAATTCTTCCGGGCAGTAGATACCACAAGTGTTTGCAACGATGCTCAATTGGTACCAAAGGGGCCCACAGAGTTGCCAAGAAAATATTCCCCAAGCATGACACCACCACCACCAGCCTGAACCTTTGATACAAGCAGATGAATCGGATCCAAGAGCTTACATTGTTGTTGACGCCAAATTCTGACCCTAACCATCCCGAATGTCGCAGCCAAAATCGAACTCATCAGACCAGCAACGTTTTTTCCAATCTTCTACTCGTCCAATTTGGGGGGGGATGATCTTGGGCAAATTGGAGCCTCGAGTTACCTGATTCTTAGCTGAAAGGAGTGGCACCCTGTGTGGTCGTCCTGCTGCTGTAGCCCATCTGCCTCAAAGTTGGCCGTACTGTGCATTCAGAGATCTCTTCTGCCTACCCTTGGTTGTAACGGGTGGCTATTTGAGTCACTTTTGCCTTTCTATCAGCTCGAACCTAGTCTGCCCATTCTCCTTTGACCTCTGGCATCAACAAGGCATTTTCCGCCCACAGGACGCCGCTCACTGGAGTTTTTTCTTTTTCGGACCACATTCCTCTGTAAACCCTAGAGATGGTTTGTGCGTGAAAATCCAGGAGCTCAAGCAGTTTCTGAAATACTCAGACCACCTTCTGGCACAACAACCATGCCACGTTTCAAAGCACTCAAATCACCTTTCTTCCCATACATTATGCTCGGTTTGAACTGCAGGTAGATTGTCTTGAACCATGTCTACATGCCTAAATGCACTGAGTTGCCGCCATTGATTGGCTGAGGTTAGAATTACAGTGTTAACGAGGCAGTGGACAGGTGTACCTAATAAAGTGGCCGGTGAGTGTACAACATGTTGCATATTCCGTCTGATTTTTAATGGTAAAAAAAACGGTGCTGTATAGACTATATCACAGGTTTTTCATTGCTGTCGATGCAACACAGAAAAAACTAAAACCGCCGAAAATCAGACTTAAAACCTGTGCTGTGTAGACATAGCCTAAGGGGGCTTGGCTCCCAAAACACTGCAGCAGGATAACATTCAAAGACATTAAGCGTTTTTTTTAAATGATAAGTCTTCAAAAGCATATCTTTGCAACCATGCATTACTACATTTGGATACGTCCATTCTCGGCCTGAGTGTTTGCCGGCCATGTATGCGTTCTTTGGTCATCCGTACACATACTGTAATGTCAAGAAAGAAAAGGTAATTACATCTAACCATTTCCAATACTGGCCGCAGGGAACACAGAGCTGGCCATGCATGGACACCAAGCACAGCTAAGCAAATGAGCACAGCTGTACAGGGAACGCCCATAGAAATTAATGGAGAAAATTGTGCATGTGCCGCCAGATTTGTATTCCCTGCAGCCAGCAAGGACCAGGAATGGAAGTACCCCCTTTTTTCTTTAAATCAGATCTTTTTTTATTGACTTTTTCATTTTTAAATAAAAAATAAAAGTTAAAATAAAGTTGTTAAACAATAAAATAAGTGTACAAAAATGACCAAATTCTCAACAGTAGAAACTCAGGATTAAAAATACAAAGTTCAAGCTATACATATATTGAAATGTGACGAAATAACTCCATTATGACACATCATAAAGATATCCAAGACAAAGAAACAAAACACTCGCCCCTCCCCCACAAACAGAAACCTAGAGTATTTTTTCAAATATTTCCCAAGTGTTGTAACCCTTTCCTCACAGACTAAAGGGGGGGGGGGGGGGTACTCCACTGCCCAGCGCAATAAATAAACACGGGTTCGTAAGAGAAGGTAGACATTGGGTATCCAAAAGCCATTGGACCCCAAATTTTTTTCAATATGGATAACCTTTCTTTTTACTTATGCACCCCTCTCTAGATGGATTACATTGTTCAGTTTGTTTATATACGCTCGTAACGTTGGGAGAGAACTGCAACCAGTGGAATGCGATAAGCTTACAAGCAACTTAAAGCATACGAGAAATCCGGATAACAATAGGTGAATCCGCTGCTGTACCTGGTAAATAGCCCAAAATACAGTGTCTTGTGAAAGTATTCGGCCACCTTAAACTTTTCAACCTTTTGCCACATTTCAGGCTTCAAAGAAATAAAATTTTAAAAAAAAATTTTTGTGAAGAAACAACAAGTGCCGACATTTATTGATATTTTAATCTTTTGTAAAAAAATAAACTAAAAGTTGGGGTGGTGCCAATATTATTCAGCCCCTTTACTTTCAGTCATCAAACCATCACTCCCAGAAGTTTCAGTGAGCTCTCTGAATGATTAATGTTGTCCTGAAATGACTGATGATGATATAGTCCACCTGGTGTCTAAATTCAAGTCTCCGATAAAATGCACCTGCTCTGTGATAGTCTCAAGATTCTGTTTAAAGCGCAGAGAGCATCATTTAGACCAAGGAACAACCAGGGGCAGGTCCGTGATACTGTTGTGAGAAGTTTAAGCTGGATTTGGATACAAAAAGATTTCAAAAACATTAATACATCCCGAGGAGCAACTTGTGCAAGCGATCATATTGAAAAGGAAGGAGTATCAGACCACTGCAATCTACCAAACCCGCCGTCCCGTCTAAACTTTCATCTCACACAAGGAGAAGACTTATCAGAGCGCAGCCAATAGGCCATGATCACTCTGATGAACTGCAGAGATCTACAGCATGAGTGGGGAGATCTGTCCATAGGACAACATCAGTCTCACTTGCACAAATCTGGCCTTTATGAAGAGTGGCAATAAAAAGCCATTTTCTTCAAAGAAATCCCATAAAAGTCTCGTTTTAATAGATTGCCACAAGCCAACCTGGAGACACCAAAACATGTGGAAGAGTGCTCTGGTCAGATGAAACCAAAGATCCAACTTTTGGCCACAATGCAAAATGATATTTTGGCGTAAAAGCAACACAGCTCATCCCCCTGGAAACACACCATCCCCACTGTCAAACAGGTGGTGCAGCATCATGGTTGTGGCTTTTCTTTCTTGTAAAAATTTGATGGGAAGATGGATGCGTCCCCCCCCCAGATACAGGACCATTCAGGAAGAAAACCTGTTGGAGCTGCAAAAGACCTGAAGACCTGGGACGGAGATTTATCTTTCAACAAGGACAATGGAAGCCCGAAGACATAAAGCAAAATCTCCATGGAAAGGTTCACAAATATAACGTATCCAGGGTGTTAGAATGGCCAAGTCAAAGTCCAGACCTGTCATCCAATCAAGAATCTGAAAGAGCTGAAAACTGCTGACACAAATGCATCTCCATCCAACCTCCACTGAGCTCCAGCTGTGCGCCAAGAAGAATCAGCAAGATTTTCAGGTCTCTCGATGTGTAAAACTGATAGAGACATACCTCAAGCGACTTGCAGCTGTAATCGCAGCAAAAGGATGCGCTACAAAGTATTAACTTAAGGGGGCCGAATAATTTTTGCACCCCACTTTTCAGTTTTTTATTTTTTACAAAAATGAAAAAAACACCAAATACATTTTCGTCCCACTTGTTGATTCTTCACAAAGAAATAAAAAAAATTTATCTTTACGTTTGAAGCCTGAAATGTGGCACAAGGTTGAAAAGTTCAAGAGGGCCAGAAGACTTTCGCAAGGCACTGTAAAGATGTTGTCTATGAAAATGATGGTTAGTCTCACATTCAAAGTCTGTAGTGGATGTGAGATTCAAAGCCTGAAAGTCAAACATTCAAAACATTGTTACCATTTTGCTTGTCAGTGTATGTTCTACCTGAACAGACTGAATATTGTATCATAAGGTGATAAAAAGCATGATGTTACCATTTTACTACAGCAAAGTTATCACTTAAACATGCGCTACATATGAGAGAATGGGAGCCAGAGCTTTGGCTACCGATTCAACATCCCTGCGAGCAACATAAAAGTTAAAGCCATTTTGTAATTAGAAATGGGCTACAATTCCTCAAAGTTAACTTAAATGTTACTATACTTTTGCCGATCACAGATAAGCAATAATGGATCTTTTCACTCCATAAATAAAATTAGCAAACCAAATATACTTGACTCATTTGTTTGATTTGGTTTTGTTATATATATAAGTTTAGGACTGATCTGAAAATCTGATGTTTTAGATGAAATTTATACAGAAATAGAAAGAGTGTGTGTGTGTGTGTCTGTACATTGAACTTTCCCCCTACATGTATAGCACAGGTAAATGTGGAAGTCAACGGCTGCAATATCACATGAATCAGTTGCTCCAGAGGGGAATACAGTATTTTTTTTTCGTTACTCCATAGAGTATGGACATTATGTAAGCCTCAATGGACCATCCATGTTAGTCATTGTATATGTGTGCATCAACAGAGGTGTGGCATGTTTGCCACTTTTTCCTCTTTGGATTTTACTTTTTCATTAGAAATTAATTTTCAAATGGGAATTCTCAGTTATATGGAGTCTACATTAACATCATTATTAATTTAAAAGCATTAGAATGCAACCCACCTTCAACCCATCATCCACATCTTTTACATAGCCCTTTTTATAAACCTCTTGTGGAACGTTTAAAATGCGTTTCTTTAGGTCACTTTCCTGCCAATCTACTTTTAAACCTAGAAGAGAAATATGTTAAATGGAATGGCTATTTCTTACTGTAATCAATCATGCACACAGTGTGGATGTTACAAAAAAAAAAAATAAGCACACACTTTAGAAATGTGCTTTTATCTGCTCTAGTTACCACTCCTTAAAGAAAGTATGTGGTCAACAAATGAAAATTCATTCTTGAAAGAGGACAACCTCTTTAGAAAGTACCACACACTTACAAAAAGGCTATTGCAGTAGCTATTGCATCTCATGATCTGTTTAAAGAGAATATCTCCACCATCTTTTATCATAAAAATTATAGGCCTGCAACTTCTCACATATTCAAAATGCTGTACTTAAAGGGGATTTGCCAGGACGCCAGTTACTTACCTCCTTATCAGCACAGGTAGAATGTCAAGCAATCCACGCTGAGGTCATTAAAGCAGGCAGGCTAGAGTGTGGGGTAAGGAGCAGAGGATGAAGAGGGAGCGGTCTCAAACGTAAACTAAAATAAGACATTGAGTCAACAGTGCACGACACAGCCTCCGAGTGCACTTTCTAACCCATCCCCTTGAAGCGCATTCATTTTCCCTGTCATCAGATAAGAAGTGTTTCACACAAGTGTGGCCTGTCAGCTCCTTGGTCGCCTGTCAGCTCCTTGGTTGTATCTAGTAGAAGCTTTCAGGTAACTAAGGGGGAATTGAGGTAATGCAGTAGCTATCAAGTCTTCACTTTTTTTAATCACATATATTTAGAAATTGATTAAATACCCATTTTGGAGGATCCCACATCAACATTACATCGTGGCAAAACCCCTTTAAGAAATTATATGCCAGATTCTAACAAGTGTTTAGCATTTCTTACCACTGCCGCTCCAGGGCAGAGTTGGAATACCAGCTGTCTGAGCAACAATGGAGGATTTATCTCCCAACGCCCACATCGCTTGACTTGGTGGACCTGTAAAAAGGTTGACAATGCAAAGATTCACAGTCCGGTATTTACCAAGGCAGGTTAGCGATTTCAAAATAGTGTAACAATTCTTTTATGTTCTTTGGCATGCAACATATAAAAATATAATTTGGCATAGCAATAATATATATATATATATATAAAATATAAATATATACAATATATATCTTATATATAAAATATATAAATAATATAGATTATATACACACACTACACACACACACACACACACACACACACCACACACACACATCACACACACACTTTATGTGTCTATTGGAATTAATCCACTATTTTGTAGTCAGTTATCAATGTGGACCATGCACTTTTCATTTATGTATGCATTTTGTCATTCCTATTCCTCCACATTTATTCATTCTTATACATCTCTATTATTGTCTTTATACACTACACTTATTCATTGATATAATCTTATTTATTATCACACCTGTATCATGATTTGTCTATATTCACTTACGGTAGATTACATTTAAATTACACTTGGCTCTGTTTAAGTCTCAGTCATTCCGGTGTGTACGACTAAAAATTTATTTATTTCTTGGTCTTTTCTGCGCATCATGGTTGCGAGCGAAGACGCCACATCATACCATACTGCAACATTAGCAGGATTCGAGCGCAGAACGAGCATGCTGCCGTTGCATGCCTAGCCCTCTCAGTGTCGCTTTCACCTGCTCTGCCTCTCTTTTCTTCATTCACTATACATTTTGGCATTATAGTTTTTGTCACTTCTATTTATCTAAATATTTCGATTTGGGCTTTCCCTTCTCTTACAGAGAACCTGTCACATAGATTTTGCCCCCCTTGTTGAGGGCAGAACAAGCTAGTGACAGGCATGTTGTTACCAGTGCTGTGTACCTTATTCTGCAAGATGCTTGTAGTATTTAGGCTATGTTCACACTGCTTAACTGCGGGCATAATTTACGCCCCGCATTTACTTGCCGTGTGGCCGGGGGCGGGGCGGGAGCGGGGGAGCGAAGCGGGATGCCGGACACTTCGCCGCCCCATCAGACAGTCATTGCTAGCGGCGCGAATACACCGCTAAAATTGACCTGTCAATATCTCCCCCCTCCGCGTATTCGCCGATGCAGGGAGAGAGATGTAATTACAATAGTTTCTCTATAGAACCTGTGCATTAACCGTAGTTCTGGGACGGATTCGAGCCGAAAATGGCGCACTTCGGCGGTAATTACGGACTGAATTATCGTTTCCAGAATAAGGCCGTGTGAACATGGCTTAGAACTTGAAAACTGCAGATTTGAGGAATAAATACTCTAATTTCAGCGCTGCGCCCACCTGAGGCTAGCCCCGCCCACCTCAAAACTGATTAACCTATTACTTTGAATAGGGAAAAACATGTGAATAACTGTCAGGTGGTTGTGGCTAGCCTTAGGTGGGCAGGGCCAACACCTGCTCATGAATAAGCTGTACTCTTTTCAGGCTGAAAACTGCCAAATTTGAGCATTAAAACTGCAGCATCTTGCATAATAAGGGACACAGCGCTGGAAACTGCAGGTCTGTCACTAACTTGTGCTGCCCTCAGCAAGGGGGGCATGATCTATGTGACATTCTCTTTAAGTGGTTGCTTTTTCATCTGTCGCCATTTTGTTTTCTGGCATTTTCCTTCAGTATTATATGACTGGCTCTTAGTTTGTTGGTCCATGACGTCCTCACTTGTTGCCATTTTGTTCATTGGCAATTAGCCCTTTATGTAATATAAATTTGCTTTTTTGTTGCCTTCCTCTTTAGCTATTGGTTTCCTCATTTCTTTATCTTACACCTCACTTCTCTTTTCCACATTACCCCTGTCCAGGCTGTGGAGTCGGCAAGCAACGCCCCGACATTTCCCAACCTCCAACTCCCGACTCCCTCATACATGCGCATGTTTAAGTGATAACCTTTACTGTATGGTAAATATGGTAACATCAGACTGTTTATCACCTTATGATACATCATTAAGCTAGTTTAGGTAGAACAATACTACAAGCAAAAGGGTAACAATGTATTGATCTTTTGAACACTTGTGGGTAGAAATTTGAAGAAAAAGCTGTAATTGTATCATCAAGTCCAGTCTGCACGAACATATGGGAACGTGTATGAAGAGATCTGGGATCAGATTTATTAGTTAAGTATATGCTTGTAACCAGATCAGAGCCCAAAGGATTCAGGCAGTATTGAAAACCAAAAGGGTGGATTTCCAATACTAACAAAAATAATAGAAATTAACATTTGATTGTAGGAGCAAAACAGTAACAAGCATTTACATGAAAGACGCCATGCAGAATTAAGCAGATGCAAAATACTTGCAAGTCGCAAATTTATGTATAAAGATAGGAAAGATTGACTGTATACTATAAAATTACAGTAGCCTTCATGTACAAAGCTGTAGTGGATGGAGAATATGGAGCCTGAAAAGTCCACAAAATTCATAACATTGTTTACCATTTTGCTTGTCAGTGTAAAGTATATTTATTGGTACGACTTTAGAAACACAAAAAAAATAGTAAAAATGGCAAAACAAACTGAGGGGCGAACATTTGTGGTAGTCTCTGAATTGTTTCTGAGAAATAGTATTGCCTCCATCAGTATCCTGCATACATGACCTCACATCTGAACTCATTACTTTCCAGCTAGAGAACGGCTCTCTACACTACTTGGGTTAGGGGGAAAGAGCCTGGTGACCACAGGGGCAACATCTGCTAACAAGTCAGGATAAGGGAATTGGCTCAAGCCACAGTCCATTATGATAAATGTTTGAACTCTTCTACTCTTTGTAAAGCAGGTGATAAAATTTTGCTGAAATTGTTTGCCATGTGTAGCGGAATCTTTTCCCCTGGGCCAGCGAGCTTGGCCTGCTCCATGTCATCACTTACACTCCTCATGTGATAAGACTGAAGATATGGGAGCAGTAGCACCGGCCGACCCAATTTCCTCTGCTCTTTGTCATCGAACTAACTGGACAACTTATATATTTTGGGAGTCGGAGTCGGTCCCAATTACGCCGACTCCTGCAAAATAGGCACAGTCTCCCGACTCCACAGCCCTGCCCCTGACAAAGCTTCTTTGCGAAACAAGCACTGGGCTGTCTCCTGGCACCAGGGGCGTCGCTAGGCTGTTTTATTCGTGGCTCGAGCTCGAACCTCCCAAACCTGAAGCGAGTGCTCCCTGCCCCGCAGACCGTGTCGGACCGGCTCCTGGTCCGACACAGCGGGGCCGCCTGGTCCTCTTAGCGCTGAGGACCCGCTGCGTCCCCGTGCAGCTGAGCCAGCAGCGGCGCGATGTAATTACCTCATCGCGCCGCTGCCTGTCCTCGGGCGCACAGCCATCATAGGCTGTGCACCCGAGGAGCTGTCGGAGGAGCGCAGGACTGAAGAGGACGGAGCGCGTTCGCCGGGGAAGTTAAGGCGAGTATTAATGTTATTTTTAATAGCGTTTACCTGCCTCAGTGCCCCCCTATATTTCTATACCTTCTATACCTGCCTGAGAGTGACTAATTACATATACATATATATATAAATATATATATATAAATATATATTGTATATATATATATATATATATATATATACATACACACACGCATACATACATACACACACACACTGCCTAAGTGACCCTATATCTATATACCTGTTTGAGAGTGACCCTATATCTATGTACCTGTCTGAGAGTTCCCTATATCTATATATACTGCCAGAGAGTAACCCTATATCTATATATACTGCCAGAGAGTAACCCTATATCTATATATACTGCCAGAGAGTAACCCTATATCTATATACCTGCCTGAGAGTAACCCTATATCTATATACCTGCCTGAGAGTGACCCTATATCTATATACCTGCCTATGTGACCCTATATTTATATCCCCGCCTAATTGAGGGGACCTATACACCTACCTAACCGGACTTATATACCTATAATTAAGGAGTTGTTGGAAAAGTGAGGATTCTAAGATATTTGTGTCTAAATCTGCAGGAACGAGTATTGGCCGGGAGAAAGCAGCATGAAGGTGTGAACCGGATGGAGAAGAAAAGGGAAAGTGAACAACGCTGATCAGAAAAGAAGTCTCCTGTGAGTCACTAAATGTAACTGCAGTGTAATCACTTATATATCTGCAGAACGTCTACATACAACTAGTATCCACCACTATATGGTCCCGGTATGGTGGTAATATAGGCCTGTAGAGCCTATGTAAAGCTGATAGTCACATGTGTTGGTCGTGTTTGGTAAGGGTCTGGCAGGATTTTTTGATCCTTAAGTAGTAATAGTTTTGGGTCCTGGTTTTGTAGGAGTGTTTTTAGTAACAATCATTTGTCTGGTATATTTGCTCCATGTAACGGTGTATGTTTTGGTGACTGTTTAGGGGTATTGTCATATGGAGGTGAGCGGTTTTGAAAAAGTAAATTTGTCAGCTCTGATTTTCATTGTGCAGTGACTGCTGAGGTGATGGACGGGATCTATGTGGAATGTGCAGAAAATTAGTGACAGGAACAAAATGTTTTTCTCTGTAAAAACACATCATGCCGCAGTTCACAATGAGGCACGAAAAATGCTGTGTGAACCCAGCCCTACTGAGCAAAATGTAACACACAGGGCCCGGGCCCCGGATGTTTTAGGACACTAGCAACGCCCCTGCCTGGCACCATTTAGTCTGTATCCCATTTTCTCCATTTATATGATGATTGTGCATAGTACTGGGTATGAGTATCTCAATATACATGTATTTTCTATATGAATTGATGTTGGGGTTGTATTACTTGCATCCGATTTACTCTTATGGAGTTTGTGGTACTAGGTTTTCTCTGTCTTATATCGGGATACTTACCTTGTGGTAGTGCCTTCAGTACTCCAGCAATGCTTTTTTGTGTATTTTTATTATGTCTTCATTTGTGAATATTTCAATAAAATTCATCTTGTATTTATTATATAGTTTTGGGTAGTGTTGTTTTGATTGTTGTGTTCATTTTAAACTTTTACAAACGGCTCTTCAGTGTGAGGAGACACAGCAAAAAGGTTTGTCATTTATCAGATGTATTCCATGAAGAGCCTTATTTTTGTGCTCATTACTTCACATGGCATACTGCAGGCGTAATTCAGTGCGTAATGTGCGTGCCACTATGTGTCTGATATATGCCTGTTGCTTCAGAAGTACGCACTGGCCAGCATGTACTTCTGAGGTGCTCCCACTGAAATGTGCCTTCTTTCTCCCAGCAGGTATTGTACTCAATGGGAGCTATGAATTATCGTATTTACAGGCTGTAATACGGGCGTATTGCAGCATAATTACATGTCGAATTACGCCCCACAAATACGCTGTGTGAACATACCCTAGTTCTCCTGAACAACAACAAAAAACACACAGCAGAGTCCGGCACTGCTAATTAAAGATTGTCACATAGACAGGAGTGATGCATGCTCAGAGCAACCATATCTCCAGAATAACTAAGAATCCAACATGCCTGATCCTTGGCCCACAACAAAAAAATTGGATACATGGCTAAAGCTAGCATAATCAGTAAGATCTGCCAATGGCTATGGTCAGCTTTTGTAAACAGAAGTTGCCATTGTTCTCTCTTATTTAAGACAACTTTAGTCTTACCCATAAAAGCAATGCTATTTTTGTGGAGAAGTTCAGGTAGTTTAGGATTCTCTGAGGCATGACCCCATCCAGCCCACACGGCCTATGGAAGAAAAACAAAATGCAGGGAAAAAAAACAAAAAAACACGTGATTAGAAACAGAAACTTTTGGGGCATGTCCCCACGACCGTTTTTTCAGCCGGTTTTTTACGCCCCGTTTTCGGGTTTGAACCCCGTTGAAAAAAACAGCTGTAAATTTTACAAGGGACCTCAAAAAAAACCCCCTGCAGGGGTTTCCCCCCATGCACGGGTTTCCGCGGGGGGTTTTTAAAAACTGCGGTGGTTTCAAAAAAACATTTAACATGTTCATTCTTCCGCCCGGTTTTCAGGCGAAGTCAATGTCAAGAGGGAGGGCTTTTCTGTGCAAACAGCGGAGAAAAGCCGCCCCCCCCTGCGGCCGTGTACTGACCGGTATTTGCTCTCTGCCGTGGGGACAAGCCCTTCAGATAACATAGTTAACAGTTATATTAAATCAAGAATGAAGACCTCCATCAGTGCACTAACTTCACAGCTTGTGTTTATCTTTTAGGGTATGTCCCCTTCCCAACAAACATTGGATAGCCAAGTTTTTATATCTACAGCTAAGTGTCAACAGAATCACCTATATCTTCTAAGTATTCTATAACTTACACTATAAACCGGAAATACTGGGTTGCAATACAGGACATTTAATATTCCTCAAAGCTAAAATTTACTAAAAATAAATAGATAATATGAGTCAATGTGTCCATATGATATAAATAGTCAAAACATATGTCCAAAATATGTCTCTTCAACTTCACTTTGCAAACCTCATTATACCCCATAACTAATGTATTTTTGAAGTGAGAGTCAACAAGCTTGAGCAATTCTCACAGCATACAGTAGAATTTTTTAAACATGCAGGCCGGTTTCTAATATCTATTCAAAAGTGAGCACAGCCTATGACCAAAAAAGAATATTTGCAGCAGATACAAGAAAGCTGCTTTGAGTCCTTCTGTGAAGCTGGGAAACTGTGCCCTCTGACCAAAGAGATATATTCCTCTGCAGTACACAGAACACAGCAGTGTACAAGCACAACCTACTCTACGTTCTGAGCAGAGACTTTTGTGGACCAGTTCCCCCTCTGTTACCCGCACCTATCACAATTTATTGAATATCCTATCAATATCGCATTAATTGGGATAAAGTGAGATGGGAACAACACTTTAATGTGTACACTAGGAAAGACTTACACAGCATACACAAGTATCATAAGCTCCATTAGTCTGACAAGAGGCCAGAACGATCTTGGTTGGCCTACGACGGGCCAGTAAAAAACTGTCTACTGCAAAATATAAAAATACAGAATAGTGTAGTCTACTACATTATTCCACAGGACATCATACTATTAAAAACAAAATACAGTATGGTAAATGTATCTTTACAATAAGAAAACTAACGCGTTTTAGATCTTCACAAAATTATGGTTGGTACACTTTACATTCAACAGTACATTTGCATAAAATAGCATTGTAGGGGTACGTCCATACGGCAGGGTTTTCAGTCAGTTTTTTAGACAGTTTTCGGATTTGAGACCAGTCTAAAAACCGACTGTAAACCGTCCCTGTAGACATCAATAGAAAATCTGCCAGCGTTCCAAAAAACTCTGAACATGCATGATCTCCTGCCCGATTTTCCGGCAAAAGCGGTGTTATCCGACGGTTCGGTCCGCAGTTTGCGTTTTTCCTTGTCCCCAAAAACCATTGAAAAGAAGATAAAATACTGGCTGGATTCTTAGGCCGTGTTCACACGGCTTATTCACGGGGATTTGTGCGCCGTATTGAGCGCACAAATCCGCCGTGAATACGGGCGGGACGGGCGGGGGCCCGAGCGCGGCGGGGGCGCCGCGCCCGGCCCTATAGAAAATTCAAAGTTTTACGCGCGGCCGCGCCGTAAATAATTTGCATTTCACATTATCCCCCCGGCGATTTGCCGAGCGGGGAGGAGCGAGGGAAACCACTGTTCTCTATGAGAGCAGTGGATTACCGTAATGACCCGACGGATTGGCGCCTTTATTGAAAGCGCAAATCCGGCGGGGGATACTGCGCCAATCCGTGGGCAAAATAAGCCGTGTGAACAGGGGCCTTAAACGGGAATTTTGGCCAGCATTTTACACTTGCCGTGTGGCTTACCCTATTACTGGTTATAAAACTAACACCCCATTCTAGAATTTTAATGCATTATAAAGACTGTGCACATAATTATTACCTGTACTGGAATCCTTTTTGCAATATCAAGAATAAGTTCTACGTTAGCATAGTTGTTATTATTCGGACCGCCAGGAACAGGTACATAGTGATCTGCCATTTTAATGTATTCTAAAATAGAAGAAAAAGTAAAAATTCTCTCTAAGCATATATTTTAAAGATTTAGAAAAAGTTTCACATTTTCACGTAATGAGAAGTACTAGGATTTTAAATTATGAAGAATAATTCGCAGAACATGCGTCTCGATCATAAAGGAAAAAAAGGAATGTTTTTCTTTTTTACATCAATTATTATTGTATGTTGCGTTATGATACAAAGTGTTTTTTTCTGTGATAAAACACAGGGGAAAAAAAAAAAAAAAAAAGAAGGCTCTGTGAGAATGCTCATCAGAAAAAAAAACACACAAACACACACAAGCTCAGAAGTAATTAGCCTTCATTTTCCTTATTTTGCCCAGCTCTGTAGACCACCTTTGTTTTGATGCTGCCAGGGCCTGCAGAGGATGAAATTATGAATGTAAAGTACTATAGTTTCTATCATGCCTTTTCAGACGGTGCCTTTATTTACAGCTGCCTCCTGTTACAAGGTATAAGATCTGTAATTGCTCACAGTCTTCAAAACAGACCAGAACACAGATCCGCTAATGACACTTTGCTCTGCTCAATGGACACTGAACTCTCTGGTTCCCAACAAACACTCACCAGCCACTTTATTAGGTACACCATGCTAGTAACGGGTTGGACCCCCTTTTGCCTTCAGAACTGCCTCAAATCTTCGTGGCATAGATTTAACAAGGTGTTGCAACGATGCTCAATTGGGACCAAGGTGCCCAAAGAGTGCCAAGAAAATATTCCCCACACCATGACACCACCACCACCAGCCTGAACCGTTGATACAAGGGCGGAGGGATCCATGTTTTCATTTTGTTGACGCCAAATTCGACCCTACCTCCAAGGTCGCACGAAACAAAATCACAGACCGGAAAACTTTTTCCAATTTCATGTCCAATTTCGATACTTGAGCAAATTTGGGCCTCTTTCCCTTCTTAGCTGAAAGGAGTGGAAACCCGGTGGCCTTCTGCTGCTGTAGCCCTTTCCCCCCCAAAAGTTCGCCGACGTGCTTCAGAAAAATGCTCTTCGCCTAACCCTTGGTGTAATAGGTATTTGGTCAAAGTTCCCTTTCTATCGCTCAAACCCGTTGCCATTTTCTCCTTTGACCTCTGGCATAAAACAAGGCATTTCTGCCCACGGACTGCCCTCACTGGATGTTTTTTCTTTTTTGGGGACTTTCTCTGAAACCCTAGAAGGTTGTGCGTAAAACCCAGGAGAAAAGGCATTTCTAAAATTTCTCAGAACCAGCCCTTCTGGCACCCAACCATGCCACGTTCAAAGCACCAAATCACCTTTCTTCCCCCAAAACTGATGCCGGGTTTTTGAACTGCAGGAGTTTGTCTTGACCATGTCTACAGCCAAAATGCATGAGCTGCCCCTGTATTGGCTTTTTAGAAATTAAGTGTTAAACGAGCTTTGGGAAGGGGTTTACCTAATAAAGTGGCCGGTGAGTGTAGGTGACATAATTACTCTAGAGATAAGAAGGGAGCCAGGAAGCAATGGATATAAGAGGCATGTGATGTGGGACATTAGGCAAAGCAGGAAAAGGACAAAGTAGACAACTTTTAGAGACGGGGAAAAAACCCCAGGACTGTCTAAAAAATAAAAACCCAGGGATTTCAGCTACAACAGGGTGTTAGACCCACAAATTTTCACAGCAAACCATTTCAATCATTTTTAATCTAAAAAAAACACAAGCTTTAGCCTTTTTTCGAAAAGGATTAAAACTTTTAAATCTACACAAACCACAAAAATCAGCTTTGCCCCAGAGCATGGTATAAGTATAAAATGAAAAGGGGACACTGTAAAAGAGAGGGGGGTAAATTTTAACTATCACAAAAAAGTTAGGGATATTTGGTTTTGGTTTTGAAATTTTTCACAAAACAAAAACTTGATTTTTTTAACAAACTTTCAGGGGGCTACAAAAAATCTGCACAGTCCCTTATTTTTAAAAGAAATCAGAACTTCAAAAAAAAAAAAAACCCCCAAAGATTTTCTCTCACTATCAATAAAAGTGAACAAAAATAGATAGAAGTACTTTTTGTTCCCTCACATTCTTTTTTGGTTAATCAAACCTCAAATGATAGAAGACAATGTGAACCCCTATTGCTTTTTCCCATCAAGATCCCCCAACTTTCGAAAAAACTAAATATATTTGGCTCCAATTCACTAGAATACAAGGGGGAATAAGGAAAACCCCCCCCGGGCAGTCTCAATAAGAAATGACTTGTAGCTTCCTCAAAGAGCAGGCCAAAATCTTTCGTCCCCCCATGATTTTTTCATAAGGTTAAAAAAGATTCCTGACCCAAAAAAATTGTTGGGGACGGTTTCCTTGTTAAACTGTCTATTTTATCCAATTAATGATTTAAACTCCCAAACCATGCCTCAATGATGGCGAAGTGGACTTTAACCACTCACTGAGCAAATATCTTTTGTCGCCTCAATTATGGGGGCAATACATTAAAATTTTTTTTTAACCCCCTCCTCTTTTTACCCCCGGGGGAAGTTATGAAATAAAATCTGTTGCAGTTCCAACCGAATAACTATAGACAGCTTGGAATGGAGTAGATGAACGATCTGCCCCACAAATTTTGAGTACACAGGCATACCAATATATTTTTTGCAGTAAGGCTCAGAGCACTAAGGCAAACCCCCAAGTCTTTTTTGTGGATATATTAAAAACAAAATTTTCTTTATGGCCATTCGAAAATAAGTTCTTCCGTTTTCTTCATCAAAGCCTTTCTAACCCCTTACCCATCCTTCTAGTACATTCTGAATTATGTTAATACCAGGGAAGTTGCGTCTCCCCCTCAAATATCCCGTTGGAAAGGTTTTTTCGTGAGGGCCCTGAAAACCCTACTATAGAACAAAAAAGTTGGGGAAGGGAAGACCCACCCATTAGTGTACTAAAACAATTTTGGGGCAAAAAATTTTTTGCTACCCTTAGTTTTGATAGCATAAAGTTATTAATTTGCTTATAAGCCAGAAAGTGCTTTGTTAGAAGTTCATCAAGTTTTAAAAAAGGCCGCTTTTCCCCTTTTTTTGGAGGTTTCCATTTTTTAACCTTTTTTTAAACCCCCTAACTAAGTGGGGTTTTCCCTTGTCCGGGGTAAATTTAAAGGGTTTCCCCCCCGGCATGTTTTTTTGGATTTCTTGTATTTAAATTTGTTCCTGGATGCTTTTAAAATCCCAAAATTTTCTTTCAAAATTTAAAATCTGACATGCAATTGTGGAAGGAAAGGTACTTAAGGGGACATGCCGAAAGGGTGCGCCAGAATTTGGCGCTTTCAGCCCAAAAACTGCGAGCCCGTTCAGGGGTTTTGTGGAGGCAATTTACACTACAAAATGTACGAAACTATACATTTATATTTTTAGTCGGGGCATTACGTGGAACAGGAAGACCAATTTAAAACTGGTTTCCTGAGCCCGAAAGTGTTGCTTTGTAGCAGAAAGCGCTAAATCTATGATCCCCAGTAGCGGGGGCAAATTCACGCTTTTTACACTATTAAAAGCCACAAAAGAATGGGGGGCCTGGGCCCAAAAACTAAGGTCGCCCTTAGGTGTAAAAGACCATGGAAATGCCAGCTTGCCTCCCAAAACTGTGTTTTGAGGGAAAAAAGTGAGCCCTTCAGCCATCCCAAAACCCCTGTCTGCAAGGCAGAAGATTTAAGACGGATTCGGGGCGTTCAAACCCCCCTAAAATTTCAGCAGACGTTTTTTTAATGCTAAAGGCTCACCCGGGAGTTCAGGGGATCGCCCAGAACCCTCTACCCCAAAAATCCCCCTTCACTCGGTAACTTAAAAAAAAAAAAAAAACACACTCTTTATTGATCCATGTTTTTCCCTAAACGCATGACTTTTAAAAAAATTAAATATTAACTCATGGGGGCCTTTTTTGGCCCCCAGCACATAAAAGTAGAAAAACACACTTAAATAACTTTCACAAGTTTATTTCAAAATTGCTCAATAAAATTGAAAGGGACAACATTTAAAAAATTTTCATTTTTCACAGAAAACAAACCAAAAAAAAAACTTTTTTTTTTTTTTTTCCCAAATTTCACGCAGGGGGAAAATGAAAACCACAAAAAATGAAGAAATTATACAAAAAAAAGCTGAGCTCATTTTTTATTCAACTTTTTTTATTATTTGTTTCCCAAAAAATTTGACATGTTATTTTTTTCAGAAAGTGTTCTTTGCATTTTAATTCCTTACAATGGAAAAAATCGCTCAGTTTTTTCCTTCTTTTTCTTGGGCACTGAAAAACCCCCTTTAGTTTTTCTTTCTCCTGGCTCTGGAATAATTGAAACTGTAACGCCACACCGTTTTTTTTGCTTCTTTATTTTTCTTTGGCAACATTTTTAAATCGCTTCGCTCTATCTTTTAGGGTTCAATTCATGACAAAAGGTCCTTCAAGAAAACCCCCGCCTTCCTCTTTTCATGAAAATTTCCCGGATGTTTTCTGTAAAAAATAATGAATGAATTTTTGGGGGCTACATCAAGCATATTTTAAAAAAAGGTACTAAAGGCCATAGTTTTTTTTTGCCTCTTACACGTAAATTTTCCCACCACTCTTCAATTTTATCTACACCCCCTTTTGTTGCATTTTAATGAGGTGATTCGGTTTTCAATTTTTGGTTAATTTCTGTCAACACGCAATCGGATCATGGTACTGATTAAAATTAAGTTTTTTCCTTCGCCTTGTAAAACCAAAGTCCTTGAAATTTAATCCAAAGAACCCTCTCAAAATGCTCCTACAAAGTGTTAAAATGCTGCGGAATTTCCGTCCTTTTTTCTTTTAAATACAACAAGGTAAAATTTAGCAACAAAAATTTCCTAGTTCAAAATTTGGTTAAATAAGTCCCCTGGCGATTTTTCTACCCAATTGAAAATGGAAAAAGCAAGGTTTTGACTATTTCAACCCCGATCCTTCTGTCGGTGCACCAACCCCTTTGCCACAGCAGATTTCGCCATTTTGCCAAAAAAATTTGCAGAATCACAATCCAAGATGTTTTTCCCTATTGGTTTTGGGTTGTGGGCATGTATTTAGAAATTTTTCAGCGCCTCTGAAAGGTAAATTCTCTCTACGTAACATTATACAGGATTGAAATTTTTGGCAATTTTTTTTTAAATTTTCCCCGAAATTTTAAAGAAAGGGGGTATTGGGCGTTTCAAACCCCGCGCAAAAGTTCGCTTTTCATCAAAGCCAAGATTCTTTAATTTCCCTTCTGCCCACGACATTTTTGCCTTATGTTGGATCAGAAAGTGGGTCCGAAAAAAATTTTCATATTGGGGCATCAACGATTTTTACTCCCCCCGCCAGCAGAAAAGTCCAATAATGCTAAATTCCTCTTTTGGAATTTTTTCCCCCGATTTAAATTTTTTTCAGAAAATACGTCTTCCAAAAATCCCAAAATA
>JAODAL010006267.1:132500-135074 GCA_025379985.1 Phyllomedusa bahiana | reverse complement strand
TGTGTGACATGGAGAATGGGGAAAGGGGGGGAAAACTGTTAAATATAAGAATGGGGAAGAGCACTGCTTATTGAAAGAATGGGGAAAATTCTAATAAAAGATAAAAAAAAAACCCCCCTTTAAAAAAAAGGGGGGGTGGGAAAAGAGGCCACTGCTGTAAAAATTTGTAAAAAATAGGGGAAGAGGCACTGTTAAATGTAAAAAAAAAGGGAAAAAGAGGCAAACGCTTGGACATGTGGAGAATAGGGGGGGAAAGGCCTTTTGTCCCCAATGTAAGAATAGGGAAGAGGCATGCTGTGTTTGGGGAAAGAATAGAGGGGAGGCATGTGTGAATGTAAAGGTAGGGGAAAGAGGACTGCTGTAAAAATTGGAAGTAGGGGAAAAGAGGCATGCTTGTGAATTGAAAAAAAAGGGAAGGGGCCCGGGCTGTGAATGTAAAAAAATAAGGAAGAGGCACTGTTTTGGTGAATGTGAGAATAAGGAAGGAAACTTCTTTTAAATTTTTAAAGAATAGGGAAAAGGCACTGTGTGACAGTAAAAATGGGGAAAAAGAGGAATGCTGTGAAATTAAAAAAAAGGGAAAAAGAGGAAATGCTTTTGAATGTAAAAGGGAAAGAGGAAAAGGCACTGCGTGACATGTAAGGAAAAGAGAAGAGGCATGTGTGAATGTAAGTAGGGAAGAGGAAACTGCTGTAATGAAAAGGAAGAGGAAGGGCATGCTGTGAAATGTAGGGAAGAGGAAAGGGGCCCAAAACGGGGCGGGGGGTTGAAGAATGAGGAAGAGGCACGGCTGAGACATTACAAAAGAAAAGAGGCACTTTTGTAAATTTGTAAGAAAAAAGGAAGAGGCACGCGTGTTGTGAGAATAAGGAAAGGCATCTTTAAAGTAAAAGAATGGGAAAAGAGGCACTGCGTGAATGTAAAAAATGGGGGAAAGGATTTGCTGTGAATTTGGTAAGAATAAGGAAGGGGGACTGCTGTAATGTAAAAAAAAATAGAAGGGAGGGCATGCTGTAAGTAAAGTTAAGGGAGGCACTGTTTTGAATGTAAAAAATAGAAAAAAGGGGCCGCTGGGACATGAAAAAAAAAAAATGGGAAGAGGCAAACCCTGTGAATGAAAAAAAAGGAAAAGGGCACTGCGGGGATATGTAAGAATGGGGAAGAGGCCGCGTGAAATGTGGAAAAAATAGGGGAAAGGCACTGTTTGGAATGTAAGGAAAAAGGAAGAGGCACGCGTGATTTGAAAGGTTAAGGAAAGGGCACTGCTGTGATATGAACGATAAAAGAAGGAGGCAATTGCTGTGGACATGTGAAGAATAGGGGAAAAAGAGGCACTGCTGTGAATGTAAGAATAGGAGGAAGAGGCACTGCTGTGATAATGTAAGAATAGAGGAAGAGGCAATGCTGTGAAATGAAAGAATAGAGGAAGAGGCCATGCTGTGATTATGTAAGGAATAGAGGAAGAGGCACTGCTTTTGACATGTGAAAGTAGAGGAAGAGGGCACTGCTGTGAAATGTGGAAATAGAGGAAGAGGCAGTGCTGTGATATGTGAAGAATAGAGGAAGAGGCACTGCTGTGAAATGTAAAGGATAGGGGGAAGGGAAGGCATGCTGTTAATGTGAAGAATAGAGGAAGAGGGCACTTGCTGTGCATGTAAGGAAGAGGAAGAGGCACTGCTGTGACATGTGAAGAATTTAGGAAGAGGCACTGCTTGGGGAAACTTTGTAAAGATAGAGGAAGAGGCACTGCTGTGAAATGTGAACAATAGAGGAAGAGGCACTGCTGGGGACATGTAGAAAGACAGAAAGGAAAGGCACGCGGTTGAATGTAACGGAAATAGAGGAAGGGGCCATGCTGTGATATGTGAAGAATACAAGTAAGAGCACTGCTGTGTTTTTAAGAGAAAAGGAAAGATGCTGTAATGAAAGAATAGAGGAAGAGGCACTGCTGTGATGTAAGAATAGGGAAGAGGCACTGTTTGTGATTAGTAAGAATAAGGAAGAGGCCCAAATGCGGGTGACATGTGGAAAATAGAGGAAGAGGCACTGCTGTGAAATGTAACGGATAGAGGAAGAGGCACTGCTGTGACATGTAAGAATAAGGGAAGAGGATGCTGGGACATGTGGAAGAATAGAGGAAGAGGCACTCGAATGGACATGGTAACGGATGTAAAAAAGGGGAAGGGCACTGCTGTGATATGTAACGGATAGAGGAAGGGCACTGCTGTGAATGTACGGATAGAGGAGAGGCACTGCTTTGATTGTGAAGAATGAGGAAGAGGCCAACTGCTGTGAATAGTGTAAGAAATAGAGGGAAGAGGCACTGCTGTGAATTAAGGGAATAGAGGAAGAGGCAGCTGTGAATGTTAGAATAGAGGAAAGAAGGCACTGCTTTTGATTGTAAAACGATAGAGGAAGAGGCACTGCTGTGACATGTGAAGAATAGAGGAAGAGGCACTGCTGTGACATGTAACGGATAGGAAGAAGCATCTGCTGGTGTATTTTGAAGAATAGAGGAAGAGGCACTGCTGTGATTTTGTCCTGGAAGGGGAAAGAGGACGCTGTGACATGTAA
>JAODAL010006267.1:0-127500 GCA_025379985.1 Phyllomedusa bahiana | reverse complement strand
GAAAGAGGAAGAGGCAAACGCTGTGACATGTGGGAAAAAGGGGGAAGGGGCCCCTTGCTGTGACAGTAAGGGAAAGGGGGCACTTTCGTGACATGGAAGAATAAGGAAGGGGCCCCATGTTAAAAAGTAAGGTAGGGGAAAGGGCACTGCTTGAAATGTAAAGAATAGGGAAAAAGGAAACGCTGTGAATGTAAAAAAGAAAGGGGAAAAACAATGCTGTGAATTGGGGGAATAGGAAGAGGAACTTTGGGGAAATGTTAAAGAAAAAGGGGAAATGGCACTGCTGTGAAGTAAGATAGAGGAAGAGGCCCCACTGCGTGATATTGGGGGTAGGGGAAAGGCACGCTTTTAATGTAGAAATAAGGAAAAAGGGGGCCACTCTGGACATGTAAAAGAAAGAGGAAGAGGCACTCTTGTAAAGGGGTTTAAGTAGAGGAAGAGGCACTGCGTGATATGTGAAAAAAAGGGGAAGGGCACTGCTTTGGAAGTGGGGGGAAAGGGAGGGTTTTTTGTTTTTAAATGTGGGGTGGGGAAAAAAAGGAGGGGCTTTGGTTGGGTGGGGGGGGCCGGGGTAATGTAAAAGAAAAAGGGAAGAGGCACTCGGGGAATTAAAAAAAATAGGGAAGGGCACTGCTGTGACAGTGAGAATAGGGAAAAGGCACTGCTGGAAAAGTAAGGAAAAGAAAAGAAAAGGCAAGCTGGGGGGAATTTAAGGGGTAGGGAAGGCATTGTGATATTAAAAGAATAGGGGAAGGGCAATGCTGTGAAATGTGAAAATAGAGGAAGAGGCACTGTGTGAAATGTGAGAAAGGGGAAGGGGCAGCTGTGACAGTAGAAGGAAAAAGGGGGGCACTGCGTGAATGAAAAAGGTTAGAGGAAGAGGCACTCTGTGATGTGAAAAAATAGAGGAAGAGGCACTGCTGGAATGTAAGAATTTTGGGGAAAGAGGCACTGCTGTGAATGTAAGAATAGAGGAAGGGGCACTGCTGTCTGTAAGAAAGAGGAAGGGCACTGCTGTGACATGTAGGAATAGAGGAAGAGGCACTGCTGTAAATGTAAAAGATAGGGGGAAGAGGGCACTGCGTGATTGAAGGGAAAAAAAGGAAGAGGAAATGCTGTGAATGTGAAAATAAGGAAGAGGCATTTTGGTTGAATGTAAGAATAGGGAAAAAAGGCACTGCTGGAAAATGTAAAAAATAAGGGAGAGGCACGCTGTGAAGGGGAAGAATAAGGAAGGGGGGCACTGCGTGAATGTAAAGAATAAGGAAGAGGAAACTGCTTTTGAAAATGAAAAGAATAAGGAAAAGGCACTGCTGTGAATGAAAAATGGGGAAGAGGCCTTGTGAAATGTAAAAGAAAAGGAAAAGAGGAAATGCGGGGTAAGAGAGAATAAGGAAAAGAGGACTGCTTTTGAATGTAAGAAAAAGGGGAAGGGGCATGCTGTGAAATGTAAGAATAGAGGAAGAGGCACTGCGGGGGAATGTAAGAAAAAGGGGAAGAGGCACTGCTGTGATATGTAAAGATAGGGGAAAGAATGCTGTGAATTGATGAAAAGGAAAGGGAACGGGCTGTAAAAAGAAGAAAGGGGAAGAGGCACTGCGTGAATGAAAAAATTTAGAGGAAAAAAGGGCCCTGCTGTGAATGTTAAAAAAATAGAGGAAGGGGAACTCTGTGACTTTTAAAGGAAATAAGGAAGAGGACTGCGTGTTTTAAAAAAAGAAGGGGAAGAGGACTGCGTGAATTAAGAATAGAGGAAAAAAGGGAACTGCTGTGAATTAAAAGAAAAGAGGGAAAAGGACTGCTTTTGAATGTGAGAATAAGGAAGAGGCATGCTGGACTGTAAGAATAGAGGAAGGGGGCAAACTGCTGTTATATGTAAGAATGGGAAGGGCACTGCTGTGAATGTAAGGATAAGGGGAAGAGGCCCTGTTGTGAAGTAAGAAAAAAGGAAGAGGCACTGCTGGAATGTGGGGAAAAGGGAAAGAGGCACTGCGGAATTTAAAAAAGAATAGGGAAAGGGCCCCTGCTTGAATGTAAGAAAGAGGAAAAGGCACTCCCCTGTACATGTAAGGATAGGGAAAAAGAGGCCTGCTGTGAATGTAAAAAAATAGAGAAGGGACGCTGTATATGTAAGAATAGAAAAAGAGGCCCCCAAAAGGACCTGTAAAGAAAGGGGAGACAAACTGCGGACATGGAAAATAGGAAGGGGCACCCTGCTTGAAGGGAAAAATAGGGGAAAAGGAGGACTGCTGTGACATTTTTAAAGATAGAGGAAAGGCACGCGTGAATTGTAAGAAAAGGAAGAGGCATGTTTTGGAATGGGGGAAGAATAAGGAAGAGGCCGGCTGTGAATTTTAAGAATAGAGGAAGAGGCACTGCTGTGACATGTAACGGATAGAGGAAGAGGCACTGCTGTGATATGTAGAGAATAGAGGAAGAGGCACTGCTGTGATATGTAGAGAATACAGGAAGAGGCACTGCTGTGACATGTGAAGAATAGAGGAAGAGGCACTGCTGTGACATGTGAAGAATAGAGGAAGAGGCACTGCTGTGATATGTGAAGAATAGAGGAAGAGGCACTGCTGTGATATGTGAAGAATAGAGGAAGAGGCACTGCTGTGATATGTGAAGAATAGAGGAAGAGGCACTGCTGTGATATGTAACGGATAGAGGAAGAGGCACTGCTGTGATATGTGAAGAATAGAGGAAGAGGCACTGCTGTGACATGTGAAGAATAGAGGAAGAGGCACTGCTGTGACATGTGAAGAATAGAGGAAGAGGCACTGCTGTGACATGTAGAGAATAGAGGAAGAGGCACTGCTGTGACATGTAGAGAATAGAGGAAGAGGCACTGCTGTGACATGTAGAGAATAGAGGAAGAGGCACTGCTGTGATATGTGAAGAATAGAGGAAGAGGCACTGCTGTGACATGTGAAGAATAGAGGAAGAGGCACTGCTGTGACATGTGAAGAATAGAGGAAGAGGCACTGCTGTGATGCAAATAGTGGTATAACTACTAATGTACAGCCCAGTGTCCCTGTACTGCACACAGTAGTATCACGTATCATTATACCCCCATACAGCTGTGAGCTAATGCAGTAGTGCCACCTAACATATTCCCTAGATAATTGTCCCTCCAGAGTAGTAGCACATAATGCTATCCCAAACCACAGCTTCCTAGCATCCTCCAGAGCAGTGCCCCATGACACGTCCTGCCACATGGTAACACCATGTACTTCAATACCATCCTAGGGCTTGTCCCCACAGCACAGGTTTCCAGCCGGATTTACAGACACTTTTTGGATTTGAAAGCCGTCTGTAAACCTGGCGTCAACCTTTTACATTGATTTAAACAGAAAATCCATCCAGCAGTCCCCACTGCACGGATTCTCCCCCGGCTGGTTTTTTACACTGCAGTCGGTCCGAAAAACTTCCAACATGTTCATTCTTCTGCCCGGTTTTCAGGCAGAACATGTGGATGCAAAGGGGGAGGGCGTGAATCTGCAAACCGCAGACAAAATCCGCCCCTGCGCCAAAAACAGACCAAATACTGGCTGGGATATTCCGACCGAGATTTGGTCTGTGCCGTGTAAACGTAAAGGCCTTAGGGCTTGTCCCCACGGTGCGGGTTTTTGGATGGTTTTCGGTTTTGCGTCTGTCAAACTTAAGAACAGACCTTAATGGGAGATCTGTGCAGCGGTCCCCACTGCACGGATCGTCCGCTGGACGGTTTCTTACACCACTGATGCTCCAAAAAACATAGAACATGTTCCTTCTTCTGCCCAGTTTTTCAGCCAGAATATGAACCTGTCAATGTGAGGTGTGTGTGTGGGGGGAAGGTTTCTCTGAAAACCGCAGACACAATCCGTCCCCAAAACACAGCAAATAATCCGTGGGGACAGGCCTCATAGTGATAGATGGCACTGGGTGGCTGACTGCCCGGGGCACTTGTACATTCTGCTATGGAGAGCTCCCTGCAGGCTATACCCCACCTAATGCCACACGGAGCTCTCGCATCACCCTGATATCTGCATTACACTCTATAGTGTCCCAGCGGTTGCAGTGCAGCGTGGGAAGTGATGTGTATGTGGGCTCGGTTTCTACCACACTCACTCTCTGGGCGTCTGCCCCATGGCCGAGCTCAGCCGGTGCCCGGACTCCTTCTTCTTGGCTTGTTTGGAGGACATGGCTGCGGCGTCTCCGGACCTGTGTGCTCAGCTACGAACCGATTGGGAAGCGGCGCGTCTTTCTGGTTGCTAGGAGACGAGACTGCGCGTGCCTGTATCGGGGATGCGCGGTGAACCTCCAGGTCACGTGACACTGTGTGCGCTCATAGCATTAGGTGCAGCAGTCTCTGTGTGTGCTCATAGCATTAGGTGCAGCAGTCACTGTGTGTGTGCTCATAGCATTAGGTGCAGCAGTCACTGTGTGTGCTCATAGCATTGGGTGCAGCAGTCTCTGTGTGTGCCATAGCATTAGGTGCAGCAGTCACTGTGTGTGTGCTCATACATAGGTAGGCAGAGTCAGTGTGTGCTCATAGAATTAGGACAGCAGTTCACTGTGTGTGCTAATAGCATGCTTTGGGTTGCAGCAGTCACTGTGGTTCTGCATTAGGTTGCTTACAGTCCATCGTGTGCTCCATAGCATTAGGTGCAGCAGTCACTGTGTGTGCTTAGCATAGTGCAGCAGTCAATGTGTGTGTGGTGGCTTCATACAGCAATGGTGCCCAACAAGCAGTCACTGTGGTGCTGCTCATAGCATTGGGTGCAAGCAGTCACTGGGTGTGATGCCATAGCATTGAGTGACTAGCAGCAGCTGTGTGTGCTATACCTATTGGGTGCAGCAGTCACGGTGTCATAGCATTATGTGCTAGCATACACTTGTGTGCTCCATTGCATTAGCGTGCAGACAGTCATGTGTTGTGCTCATGGCATTTGTTGCACATCACTGTGTGTGCTCATGGCATTCAGGTGCAGACACGTCACTGTGGTGTGTCATTGGGATTAGGTGCGAGCAGTCACTGGCTGTGGCTCATAGAATTAGGTGCAGCAGTCATGTGTGTGCTAGAGATAGCATTGGGTGCAGCAGTCACTGTGTGTTCATAGCATTAGGTGCAGCAGTCACTGTGTGCGCTCATAGCATTAGGTGCAGCAGTCACTGTGCGTGCTCATAGCATTGGGTTCAGCAGTCACTGTGTGTGCTCATAGCATTAGGAGCAGCAGTCACTGTGTGTGCTCATAGAATTAGGTGCAGCAGTCACTGTGTGTGTGCTCATAGCATTGAGTGCAGCAGTCACTGTGTGTGCTCATAGTATTGGGTGCAGCAGTCACTGTGTGCTCATAGCATTAGGTGCAGCAGTCACTGTGTGTGCTCATAGCATTAGGTGCAGCAGTCTCTGTGTGTGCTCATAGCATTTGGTGCAGCAGTCACTGTGTGTGCTCATAGCAGTGGGTGCAGCAGTCACTGTGTGTGGGCGCTCATAGCATTGGGTGCAGCAGTCACTGTGTGTGTTCTCATGCATTGGGTGCAGCAGTCACTGTGTGTGCTCATAGCCTTGGGTGAAGCAGTCACTGTTTGTGTGCGCTCATAGCATTAGGTGCAGCAGTCACTGTGTGTGCTCATAGAATTAGGTGCAGCAGTCTCTGTGTGTGTGCTCATAGATTGGTGTTCAGCAGTCACTGTGTGTGCTCATAGCATTGGTGCAGCAGTCACTTGTGTGTGCTCATAGTATTAGGTTGCAGCAGTCACTGTGTGTGCTCATAGCATTGGGTGCAGCAGTCACTGTGTGTGTGCTCATAGCATTGGGTGCAGCAGTCACTGTGTGTGTGCTCATAGCATTGGGTGCAGCAGTCACTGTGTGTGCTCATAGAATTGGGTGCAGCAGTCACTGTGTGTGCTCATAGCATTAGGTGCAGCAGTCACTGTGTGTGCTCATAGAATTAGGTGCAGCAGTCAGTGTGTGTGCTCATAGTATTGGGTGCAGCAGTCACCGTGTGTGTGCTCATAGCATTAGGTGTAGCAGTCACTGTGTGTGTGCTCATAGCATTGGGTGCAGCAGTCACTGTGTGTGCTCATAGTACTGGGTGCAGAAGTCACTGTGTGTGCTCATAGCCTTGGGTGAAGCAGTCACTCTTTGTGTGCGCTCATAGCATTTTGTGCAGCAGTCACTGTGTGTGCTCATAGCATTGGGTGCAGCAGTCACTGTGTGTGCTCATAGTATTGGGTGCAGCAGTCACTGTGTGTGTGCTCAAAGCATTGGATGCAGCAGTCACTGTGTGTGTGCTCATGGCATTGGGTGCAGCAGTCACTATGTGTGTGCTCATGACATTGGGTGCAGAAGTCACCGTGTGTGCGCTCATAGCATTGGGTTCAGCAGTCACCGTGTGTGTGCTCATAGCATTGGGTGCAGCAGTCACTGTGTGTGCGCACATAGCATTGGGTGCAGCAGTCACCGTGTGTGTTCTCATGGCATTGGGTGCCGCAGTCCCTGTGTGTGTGCTGATGTCATTGGGTTGAGCAGTCTCTGTGTGCTCATAGCATTGGCTGCAGCAGTCACTGTGTGTGCTCATAGCATTGGGTGCAGCAGTCACTGTGTGTGTGCTCATGGCATTGGGTGCAGCAGTCACTGTGTGTGCTCATAGCATTGGGTGCAGCAGTCACTGTGTGTGTGTGCTCATAGCATTGGGTGCAGCAGTCACTGTGTGTGCTCATAGCATTAGGTGCAGCAGTCACTGTGTGTGTGCTCATAGCATTGGGTGCAGCAGTCTCTGTGTGTGCTCATAGCATTGGGTGCAGCAGTCACTGTGTGTGTGCTCATAGTATTGGGTGCAGCAGTCACTGTGTGCTCATAGCATTAGGTGCAGCAGTCACTGTGTGTGCTCATAGCATTGGGTGCAGCAGTCACTGTGTGTGTGCTCATAGCATTGGGTGCAGAAGTCACTGTGTGTGCTCATCGCATTGGGTGCAGCAGTCACTGTGTGTGCTCATAGCCTTGGGTGAAGCAGTCACTGTTTGTGTGCGCTCATAGCATTGGGTGCAGCAGTCACTGTGTGTGCTCATAGTATTGGGTGCAGCAGTCACTGTGTGTGTGCTCAAAGCATTGGATGCAGCAGTCACCGTGTGTGTGCTCATAGCATTGGGTGCAGCAGTCACCGTGTGTGTGCTCATAGCATTGGGTGCAGCAGGCACTGTGTGTGCACACATAGCATTGGGTGCAGCAGTCACTGTGTGTGCTCATAGTATTGGGTGCAGCAGTCACTGTGTGTGCTCATAGCATTGGTTGCAGCAGTCACTGTGTGTGTGCTCATAGCATTGGGTGCAGCAGTCACTGTGTGTGCTCATCGCATTGGGTGCAGCAGTCACTGTGTGTGTGCTCATAGTATTGGGTGCAGCAGTCACTGTTTGTGTGTGCTCAAAGCATTGGATGCAGCAGTCACTGTGTGTGTGCTCATGGCATTTGGGTGCAGCAGTCACTTTGTGTGTGTCCATGACATGGGGCAGAAGCACCGTGTGTGGTCATAGCATTGGTTCAGCAGTCACCGTGTGTGTGCTCATAGCATTGGGTGCAGCAGTCACTGTGTGTGCGCACATAGCATTGGGTGCAGCAGTCACCGTGTGTGTTCTCATGGCATTGGGTGCAGCAGTCACTGTGTGTGTGCTCATGCATTGGGTGCAGCAGTCACTCTGTGCTCATAGCATTGGATGCAGCAGTCACTGTGTGTGTGCTCATAGCATTGGGTGCAGCAGTCACTATGTGTGCGCTTATAGCATTGAGTGCAGCAGTCACTGTGTGTGCGCTCATAGCATTGGGTGCAGAAGTCACTGTGGTGCGCTCATAGCATTGGGTTCAGCAGTCACCGTGTGTGTGCTCATAGCATTGAGTGCAGCAGTCACTGTGTGTGCTCATAGCATTGGGTGCAGCAGTCACTGTGTGCGCTCATAGAGTGGGGTGAAGCAGACACTGTGTGTGCGCTCAAGCATTGGGTGCAGCAGTCACGTG
Source organism: Phyllomedusa bahiana (assembly GCA_025379985.1). Lineage (NCBI taxonomy): Eukaryota > Metazoa > Chordata > Amphibia > Anura > Hylidae > Phyllomedusa > Phyllomedusa bahiana. The sequence goes on along the minus strand of JAODAL010006267.1, from coordinate 119,501 downwards.
TGTGTCTCATGGCATTGGGTGCAGCAGTCACTGTGTGTGTGCTCATAGGCATTGGTGCAGCAGTCACTGTGTGCTCATAGCATTGGGTGCAGCAGTCACTATGTGTGCGCTTATAGCATTGAGTGCAGCAGTCACTGTGTGTGCGCTCATGGCATTGGGTGCAGCAGTCACTGTGTGTGTGCTCACAGCATTGGGTGCAGCAGTCACTGTGTGTGCAATCATAGCATTGGGTGCAGCAGTCACTGCGTGTGTTTGTGTGTGTACTCATAACATTGAGTGTAACCAGTCACTGTGTGTGCTCATAGTATTGTGTGCAGCAGGCACTGTGTGTGCGCACATAGCATTGGGTGCAGCAGTCACCGTGTGTGTTCTCATGGCATTGGGTGCAGCAGTCACTGTGTGTGTGCTCATGGCATTGGGTGCAGCAGTCACTGTGTGCTCATAGCATTGGGTGCAGCAGTCACTTGTGTGTGGCTTATGCATTGAAGTGCAGCAGTCACGTGTGTGCGCTCATGCATTGGGTGCAGCAGTCACTGTGTGTGTGCTCACAGCATTGGGTGCAGCAGTCACTGTGTGTGCAATCATAGCATTGGGTGCAGCAGTCACTGCGTGTGTTTGTGTGTGTACTCATAACATTGAGTGTAACCAGTCACTGTGTGTGCTCATAGTATTGTGTGCAGCAGCACTGTGTGTGCGCACATAGCATTGGGTGCAGCAGTCACCGTGTGTGTTCTCATGGCATTGGGTGCAGCAGTCACTGTGTGTGTGCTCATGGCATAGGGTGCAGAAGTCACTGTGTGCTCAAGCATTGGGTGCAGCAGTCACGTGTGTGTGGCTCATTAGCATTGGGTGCAGCAGCACTGTGTGTGTGCTCACAGCATTGGGTGCAGCAGTCACTGTGTGTGCGCTCATAGCATTGGGTGCAGCAGTCACTGTGTGTGTGCTCACAGCATTGGGTGCAGCAGTCACTGTGTGTGCGCTCATAGCATTGGGTGCAGCAGTCACTGTGTGTGTGCTCATGGCATTGGGTGCAGCAGTCACTGTGTGTGCAATCATAGCATTGGGTGCAGCAGTCACTGCGTGTGTTTGTGTGTGTACTCATAACATTGAGTGTAACCAGTCACTGTGTGTGTAGTATTGGGTGCCGCCTGTTACTGTGCCATTCAATGGCTCTCGGTGCCCCTCTTCTGACTGTGATGCCCTGAATCTGATCTATAGAGCTACATTAGTATATGTACTATATATAGCAATGCAGTGTAGGATCTGCTATTTGCAGCCTTTAATGGGGTTGTCCAGTTCCTATCAAAATAAAAAAGAACCTATACTCACCTTCATCCGGTTCTAGTGCTACATCTACCTGGTTTTCCTTTTTCATCCTGTCACTTGGGGACATCACTGCTGCAGCTGCTGATTGGCTGTAGCAGTCACGTGACTCTACTTACATCACCGGTTAAGCTGTTCACTTCCGAACAATGATGTAAATTAGTGGAATTAGTGACCACTGCAGCAGTGATGTCCCTGCTTAAAAGTGACAGGATGAAAATAGAAAATCGGAGATACCAATAACTTTTTGTTCTTCCATCTATGAAGCTGATTGAGGGTGAATTTTTGCAGACATAAGTATAGTTTTTATTGGTACCATTTTGGAATGCATGCAACTTTTTGATCACTTTCTATGCCAATTTTTAGGGGACGTGGAATAATAAAAAAAATGTCAGTAGCTTTAAAAAAAAATTGTGGTTTTTAGTTTTATGTTTTTTTTAATACTTTTAAAATATGTTTTTTTTTTACTTTGACATTTATAAATAATGCAGAAAGGTGTACCAAGGTGGCAGCTCTATTGCTTCCGGCCTGGTAGTAGTAGATGTGCCTGCCTTCTGAACAGTGTGCATGTCCAGTAGCTAATTAGCAGTTCAGGATACAGGTGCATCTCCACCTCCCCATAACACAGACAAAGCTGTCTACCCACCTTTCATAACAGAGCAGGAGCCACTCACCACCTCCACTAACAGAGCCGCAGCATCCCACCACCTCCCCTAACACCTTAACACAGCAGATGTGCTTACCACTACCCCTAACAAACCAAGAGCCGCCTACCACCTCCCTAGACATAGCAAGAGTCGCCCACCTCGTCCCCTAACATAGCAGGATCTGCCCACCACCTCCTCTAATAAAACAGGAGCCATCCACCACTTTCCCTAACAGAGCAGGAGCCGCCCACCATCTCCCCCAACAAAGCAGCAGCGGCCCACCACCTCCTCTAACAGAAAAAAACAAGGAATGACCAGAGCAAGCATGGCAGCATTGGCAGAGCTTGGCCCCCATCTAACAAAATGACTCACAGGTATAAATATACACACATACACTCACCGGCCACTTTATTAGGTACACCTGTCCAACTGCTCGTTAACACTTAATTTCTAATCAGCCAATCACATGGCGGCAACTCAGTACATTTAGGGCATTTTAGACATGGTCAAGACAATCCCTGCATTTTCAAACGAGCTTCAGTATGGGGAAGAAAAGGTGATTTGAGTGCCTTTGAACGTGGCATGGTTGTTGGTGCCAGAAGGGCTGGTTGAGTATTTCAGAAACTGCTGATCTCCTGGGATTTTCACGCACAACCATCTCTAGGGTTTACAGAGAATGGTCCGAAAAAAAGAAAAAACACCCCGTGAGCGGCCCAGTCCTGTGGGGGGAAATGCCTTGTTGATGCCAGAGGTCAAAGGGAGAATGGGCAGACTGATTCGAGCTGATAGAAGGCAACAGTGACTCAAAAAGCCACCCCTTACAACCAAGGTAGCGAAGAGCATTCTGAATGCACAGTCGGCGAACTTTGAGGGGAGATGGGCTACAGCAGCAGAAGACCACACCGGGTGCCACTCCTTTCAGCTAAGAACAGGAAACTGAGGCTCCAATTTTTCCAGCTCATCGAAATTGGACAGTAGAAAATTGGAAAAACGTTGCCTGGTCTGATGAGTTTTCGATTTCTGCTGCGACATTCGGATGGTAGGGTCAGAAATTTGGGCGTCAACAACATAAAGCATGGATCCATCCTGCCTTGTATCAACGGTTCAGGCTGGTGGTGGTGGGGGTCATGGTGTGGGGATTTTTTTCTTGGCACTCTTTGGGCCCCTTGGTACCAATTGAGCATCGTTGAACACTGGTGGAATCTATGCCACGAAGAATTGAGGCAAGTTTGAAGGCAAAAGGGGTCCAACCCGTTTTCTACGCATGGTTTTGTACCCAATAAAGTTTGGGCCCGGGGGAGTGTATATATATATAGCCCCCTGTAGGTACAATTAGATATACTGCCCCCTGTAGTTAGGTATACAGCTCCCTGTAGGTAGATATACTGCCCCCTGTAGGTACAAGTAGTTATACTACCCCTGCATATATTACCCCCTCCTGTAGGTTATAGCCCCCTGTAGGTTATAGCACCCTGTAGGTTATAGATCCCTGCATATAGCCTCTTGTAGGCTATAGGCCCCTGCTTATAGCCTCCTGTATGTTATAGGCCCCTGCATATATTCCCCTGTAGGTTATAGGCCCCTGCATATAGGCCCTGTAGGTTATAGGCCCCTATACATAGCCCCCCTGTAAGTTATAGGCACTTGTATATAGCCCCCTGTAGTTTATAGCCCCTGTAGGTTATAGGCCCCCTGTAAGTTATAGCCCCCTGTAGGTTATAGGCCCCTGTATATAGCCCCCTGTAATTTATAGGCCCCCTGTATATAGTCCCCTGTAGGTTATAGGACCCCTGTGGGATATAGACCCCTGTAGGTTACATGCCCCCTATATATAGCCCCTGTTGGTTATAGGCCCCTGTATATAGCCCCTATAGGTTATAGGCCCCCTGTAGATTATAGCCCCCAAGGTATATAGGCCCCTGTAGGTTATAGCCCCCTCTTACTTTGAATTTTTTTTTAAAAAAAACGTTACCTCGCTCCGTGAATTTCATCACGCCACCTATGCCGGGACGTTGCTCCCAGGATTTCCTAGGCCAGAAGCCTATGGACTGTCAGCCTAGGAAATACAGTGGCGCAGGAGGCGATGACATTGCCTCCTGCGCTGCTTAAAGATGTGGCGGGCCCGGGCCTGCACACGGCATGCCACCCATACCCACCACAGGGGAGGAGTCACACCACTGGGCAGGGTAGGCAGCTGCCCGGTAGGGCCCCTTGTGCTCGTGGGACCCCCAGGCAACCGCCTACTCTGCCCAATGAAAAAGACGGCCCTGGGAATGACTCAGAACATCACCACTGTCTGCTCTGTAAACACTCAAGTAAAGGACACATACCTCTGATTGGCAAAGGGTTACCTTTACTGATGAGTCAGGTTTTCTGCTTTATCGAACAGATGGATGTTGGCATATCAGGCAAGTAACATCAGAGAACAAATACCCTGCAACCATTTCTGTAAGAACACAAGCTGGTGGTGGCACCCTTATGGTCTGGAAAATGTCTTCTTTGGAGCAGATGGGATTTTCCAGCAAGGCAATACGACATGTCACAAGTCTAGAAATGTCTGACATTGACTGGAAGAGAATGACCAAGACTTCCAAGAACTACTCTTGCCTGCTTATTACTCACCATTGAACCCAACTGAGCATGTGTAGGAACACTTGGTTATCCTCTCCCCTACTCACCCTCCAGCAACTGTGGGATGCACTGCAATCACCATGGCTCCATAAACCTGACACATTCTACCAGTACCTTGTTGAGTCTCTCCCAACCTGTCTGTCTCCTGTCAGTGCTGCACACGCCGTTTACTCTGGATATTAACTTGTAATCATAATAATGTGACTCGACTGTGTTCACTCGAATGTTCATCCTATGTGTGTATGGGTTTCCTCTGGGCACTCTGGTTCCCCAAGACTCCAAAAACATACTGTTAGGCTAATAGGCATAGGGAATTTAGATTGTGAGTCCCAACAATAGTACTGTGGAATATAACATAAATTAATAAAATAAATAGGCCACAATCAGGGGAGATTTCTGTGCTGATTTCCCATCAAAAATCCATAGTTAAAAGGGTTGTCTCACTACAAGGATTGCTTTTTATGTTAAAAATCTTGCAAAAACAAGTCACTTTGCAATATGTGTCCATTAACAGTATCCTACCTATTCCTAGATATTCCCTCTTGTATGGGCTGCATAAGCTCCTCAGGTCACTATAGCTACAGACCTGGTTGATAAATCCTGATAGGTTGTCAGCACTGGTTGCTATAGCTACAGACCTGGCTTCTACTGCACTCTAGTAGAAGGCAGTAACCATGCTCCTGAATTCAAAATGAAACCAAGAAAACAGGACTGAGGTAAGATGAATCAATGTAGTGAGACAACCCCTTTAAGTGCAGCACAAAACATGTAAGGCTATGTTCACACGGCTTATTTGCGGTGCGTAATTACGCCACGCAATTGCGCCGTGTGGACGGGGGAAGGGTGGGAGAGGGGGGCCGGCACCTCGCCGGCCCATAGACATTCATTACCAGTGGCGCGTATACGGCGCTAGTAATTCACATGTCACTTCTCTTCCCCCGCGGCGTATTCGCCGAGCAGGGAGAGGAGACATAATCCATAGTTCTCTATGAGAACTGTGGATTACCGTAATGACTTGGACGTATTCCAGCCGTAATTCGCGCACTACGGCGCGTAATTACGGACCGAAATACGTCCTATTTTAAGCCGTGTGAACATGGCCTAAGGGTTCTTTCACACAGCTTTTTCTTTTTTTTTTCACCGCCAAAAGTATCATTGCCAAATCAGCATTGTTTCCTCATTGGAAATTCTGCGACTGTAAGAATTCAGATGAGGAAACGCCACTGAATGTCCGAGGCAGATTTACTGCCTCCTATAACTAGTAGTGGGCGGCGCTTAAAATGCCTCCAAGAATTGACACGTCATTTCTTTGTCAGTGCTTATTTTACTTGCTGAAAATAAACGAGTAAATTCAACGTCTGAACATCAATACTGATTTTACATCGGGATCAATGGGAGGCATTTTACTATAGTTTCTTTATACTTTTTTTTTGAAGGACTACACGCATAATCCTTTTTTTAAAAAAAAAAACACTGTGTGAACGTACCCTAAATGTGCACCTAACACCATGTAGAACATTTTTCTGCTGTTTCTACAACATTTTTTGATGGGCAGCATACCTACTCTATTGCAGTCATGTTGCAGATCCCACCCTGTACAATACACAGGGTTAAAATCACAGCAAAACCCCCTATACATAAAAAAAAAAATAGGCAAAGTTACAATCGTTTTCCTGAGAACGTTCCATAGACTGCTGCCACAGTAGACTACTTAGCTGCGACAGATCGACCTTCTTATGTCCTTGGCTTTTGTAGCCATTGAGTGTGCGTCAGTAAAAAATTTTCATGACGCTTGGCCTTGTCCTAAATTCAGCTATATCTGACAGTTTTCTGTCTTCATTGTAAGTTTTTGTTGTGTGTTGAGTGATCTGCAGCATTATTTTCTTGACAGTTATACAAAATGTAAAGTCATTTACATTACATACATGGTCCTGCTTAAAATACGTCGGCCAATTAGCAGTTTTCAAGACGTGTCGGCAGGATTTGATGAACAATGATTGATAACTCTTCAGCTTTTTGTATTATTTTCTTTGATATTTGGAGTGGCCCATGTTGCTATTGATATCTTTTCTTTGTATCTCAGCTTTGATTGATCTTTGCCTCATCCGTAGTGATTTGCTTGTTGCGTTGTAGGCTGAAATTACTTTTTGATCTCATGGATCTGTTGAAAAACAATCCTTTGTTTTCTATTTTCTAGTTTTTATTGCATCCTAATTAGCTCCTTTACCATACAGAGGAAAACAACGTGGTTTCCCTGAAGACTAATTTACTTTACCGTGGATGTATATTATAGTCTAGTGTTATTTAATTGCTTTTTTAGATTTAATAATCTATTTTTAAGGATAATCATACATTTATAGAAAGGTTCACTTACTGTGTGCTCATGGGCTAAATGAGGAATACTAACGAGAAAAGAAAAAACTAATTTAGCATTATAGATCCTGATACAAGGGCAAATGCAGGGCACACAGGGCCTAAGTTTTTAACAATGAAGTACAACACAAGTATCCATGCAGTTGGGAGATTATGAACATTGATAAGGAAATGTAGAGCTTCATAATTTTTGGTTTATGAAGGCCTGGTAAATCTAAAATATATAGTCATTTTGGACCTCAACCTAATACAAACCTGTGGGTGTTTTACAGGCTCACATAAAAGTACACCCCCCTAAAAAGTAAGATTTTGTTTAAATTTTCCAAAAACCCCAAGACAGAAAAATTGCCATCATTTTGACTGCGTTTCATAGAACATTTTTTTAACTCATAACATAAAAATCTAAGATTATAAGATATTCAGTTTTACTGAAAATAGTTGATGCAAAAAATGAATACCGTCCATATCAAAACTACTACATTTAGTTTTTTTGTATGGCTGCTATAATTTTTAATGACAATGCCAAGTCTTCTAGACATTTAACTAACAAGGTGGTGACATATGGTAACCTCTATGGTTTGTTCAAGAATAACTTTTGTTTAGAGCCTGGATGCTGGATGGAGAGTGATGATCAACTTGTCTTTTCAGAATTTCCCGTAGCTGTTCGACTGGGTTCAGATTAAGATATAGAGCAAACGAAAGAAATGAACCAGCTCACCAAGTGATGTAGCGGCCTCCGCACGTATCCCGGTCAGAGCAATCCGTGAAAAGTCCAGTATGTCGTGAAATGGATGATACAGCGGTACCAAAGGATGTAAAAATATATCCTTTATTGCAAATCCAACAGAAGTAACCCGTAATGGCACCACAAACAAAACCCTAAGAACGCCGACGTGTTTCAGGTAGAAGACCACCCCTAGTCATGGCAAGTAGTCTTTCACCTGAAACGCGTCGGCATTCTTAGGGTTTTGTTTGTGGTGCCATTACAGGTTACTTCTGTTTTATGGATTTGCAATAAAGGATATATTTTTACGTCCTTTGGTACCTCTGTATCATCCATTTCACGACATACTGTTCAGATTCAGAGACATATTTAGCCATTTAATCACTTTCACCTTGTTCTTCTTCAGAAATGTTACAGTGGCCTTAGATGCGTTTTAATTCATGTTCATGCACGACAACCAAGGATAAGAAGTGATGGGAGCATCTCATTTCTATATAGAGCAGGTCGTATTAATGATACCAACAATTAATTGTAGCTCTCTGACACCAGCAGCACTCATGCAGCCCCACAGCCACCACCATGTTTCACTGTAGGCTCCATGCATTTTTCTTTGTACCTTTGCAACACCATCTAGTACTGAAGCCATCAGTTCCAAAAAAACATTTATCTGGGACTTTATACTCTAGAGTTATGATACCAGGGACCCACACATATGTCCAGAATGGAACCCTAAACCTTCCCGTTCTGAATGCAGAATTGACTGCAATGGGTACCTGACCACACCACCAGGCACAGGCATTATCTTCTTGCATGGATCAGGGAGCATCTACGCTGGATGAGGGACCAGTGGTCCTCAGTGTTGTTGATGATTAAAGTCGATTCACTCTGAGCAGAAATGATGACCGCCAACAACCCTGGAGATGTCAAGGAGAGCGCTATGCATCAGCCAGGTCAGGTACTGGTCAGATACCCTTGCCAGTCATTTAGCATGCAGACCACGCTGAAGTAAATGGTTATGAGTGGTCTGACATGACACTTGGTTGCCTCTCATCTCCCTTAAACATGCCTGGAGGTGTGTGGCATTCATCATTAGTGATGAGCGATTACATTGACTATCGTCATCGGGTCGATAGTCGATATAGTCAATTATCAAGAGGATTTCCGATAGTCGATAATAAATTATCGCCGATGACCATTAAAGTCTATGGGTGAGGAACAACACCTTCATTCTTACACCCAAACAGGGCTGGAGAAGCTGGAATTATCATCCACAACAGTCAAATGGATACGTGCTACATCTTAGGCAACACACTTAGGTTATAAAAGCCACAGAAAAAAAGTCACAGACCATTCACTATCCTTGTCTTGTACCACAGCATGACCCTTAAACCTGCATGACCCACAAATTAAAAAGTGCCAGAAGGCAGTATTATTTGAACCATCATTTTACTTGAACTGGACATCGACTATCCCTTTCCTGGAACGCAGCATGACCCTTAAACCTATCTGACTCACAGATTAAAAAAGTGCCATAAAAAGGAGTCTTTCAACCACCATTTTAGTTGAACTGGACATAGACTATCCCTGTCCTGGGCCACAGCATGACCCCAAACCTGCATGACCCCCAGATTAAAAAGTGCTGGAAAAAGGAGTCTTTCAACCACCATTTTAGTTTCACTGGACATAGACTATCCCTGCCCTGGGCCACAGCATGAGCCCCAAACCTGCATGACCCCCAGTTTTAAAAAGTGCCGGAAAAAGGGGTCTTTCAACCACCATTTTAGTTGAACTGGTCATTTTGCAATATGAGTCCTACCTATTCCCGTTTCTGACAGCACCATCACCTTGACCCCACTCTTGACATTTGTGAAGAACAAATGTCTGATAGAAACAAAAATTTTTAGAATAGGACATGTATTATAGCTGCATTTCACAGCAAAATGCCCCCAAAAATTCAAAACATGACCCTTAAGCCAATTTTGACAATTGTGAAGAACAAATGTCTGTTAGAAAAAACATGTTTTTATAATAGGACCTGTAGTATTGCTGCATTTCAAAGCAGCATGACACAAAAAATTATAAAAATGATTTCTCAGCCACTGTTAAAAATTGTGAGGCAGAAATGCCACTTAGAAGCCACATTTCTGTTCCAAAGGACCATGATCAGGGCCGCCAACAGAAATTTCAGGGCCCCATACAGCTGAAGCACCTGGGGCGCCCCCCCCCTGTAAACCCCACCCCCCAGCAACCGATCCCCCCGCCCCCAGCAACCCGATCGCCCCGCCCCGAGCAAAAAAAAACGCCTTAGGACATAATGTCCATTTACCACATAATACAGTATGCAAAAAAGAAACTGTTTTGTGTAGTACACGTACAAGAGAGTCACATATCTGTCTGTCTGTCTCACACATCTGTCTGTCTCACATATCATAGACACAGGGCTAAGTAGCTCCATCCATATCCCCCAGCAGCCCACATACAATATCCCCTCCATATTTCCCTTGGTCATGCACCTCGCCACCTTCTAAAATAATCACCAGCAAGAAAGAAAGTGTAAATCCTATCACAGGGTCAGGTGTTCCCTCACTTTTACAATCAGGGACAAGTGTACACTGGCATTATACCCACACCTACAACACCGCCGCATAGAGACCACATAGAGGTCAGACACCAGCTCAGGTCACATCACGTTACAGTAAATACAGCACTGATCCAGTATAGAAGCAAAATAACCCCTGACATCCAGGGACTCACCGGAGACTTCTTATCTGATGAGTCGTTCTCTTGAGTCGTTCTTTTTCCCTTTTCTTCTGCATCCATTCCACACCGCCATGATGACTTGTCCCGGCCACAACTTATCCCTGCAGAAATTACACACAAATATCTTAGAATCCTCAATTTTCCAGCATCTCTTTACCTATTCCCACCTCTGTACAAACTTCCCAGGGGTGGGAGAGCAGGTACAGGCCATAACTTAGAGGTCTAGTATCCTACAGGTTTGGAAGGTGGGGAGAGGACTAACCCCCTGGAGATAATGCTACAACTATGGGCTGCTCCCCTAACAATTATATTACAAGGTAGTTAGACAAGAACATAGTTAGGTTGGCAAAAGTGCAAGGCCCCAGGTAATTAGATAGGCCCTATTTAGGTAGGTAGACACCTGCCGGATAAGTTGGTAGGCCAGCCCCAGGTAGGTTGGTGGGTACCTAGCCATGAGTCCCCTTTAGTTTGTAGGCAGTCAGAGAGCCCCCTTTATGTGTTAGGTAGAGTACAGGGCCCACCCTTTAAGTTTAGGTAGAGCCAGGGCCCTCCTTTAGAGGTTAGGTTAGAGCCAGGGCCCTCCTTTAGAGTTAGGGTAGAGCCATGGCCCCTCCTTAGTAGGTTAGTAGAGCCAGGGCCTCCTTTAGATTTAGTAGCCAAGGGCCCCTGTAGAGTTAGGTAGCCCATGGACCCCCTAGTGTTAGTAGCCGGACCCCTTTTTATCGGTTTAGTTAGAGTAAGGGCCCCCCCTGTAAGAGTTAGGTAGAGTCAAGGCCCCCTTTAGCGTTAGGTAGCCAAGGCCCCCTTTAGAGATAGGTTATATACGTACAGGGCCCCCCCTTTAGGATAGGTACATCAGGGCCCCCTTCAGCTTAGGTAGTCAGGGCCCCTTCAGCTTAGGTATCCAGGGCCCCCTTAGAGATAGTAGCGTCAGGGCCCCCTTCAGCGTTAGTAGTAGGGCCCCCTTCAGCCGTTAGGATAGTCAGTGCCCCCTTTAAGATAGGTAAAGCTTCAGGCCCCCTTTAGAGATAGAGTGGTCAGGGCCCCCTTTAGAGATAGGTATGCAGGGCCCCCTTCAGTCGTTAGGTTAGTCAGGGGCCCTCCGCAAGCGTTAGTTTAGATCAGGGCCCCCTTTAGAGATAGAGCTTCAGGCCCCCTTAGAGATAGGTAGCGTCAGGCCTCCCTTTAGAGATAGGTAGCCAGGGCCCGCTTCCTTATATATAAAAAAAAAACAAAAAAAACAACAAAACAACCACTCAATTGGCTCCCGCTCCCCGCCGGCTCCTGCCGCCCTGCATAGGCGGCGCGGTGATGTTACGTCACCCCCCTGCCGGCGCATCCTACGTCAGCAGTAGGGGGCCGGCGCCCGGCAGGCTGATGCCTAACACCTTCAGCCTGCCAGGGAGATCAGCGAGCGCAGCGCCTAGTGTCCTGTGCTCCGCTGACGCCGCGCAGCCCGGGAATCGGGAAAATAGTCCCCAACTCCCGGGCTGGTCTCTGGACGCTCGGGACGCAGGCCCCGGGCGTTCAGTGACGGATGCGCGGGCCGGGAGCCCCAGGGAGCCAACGGCACGTACTGCACTGCGGTGCCCACAGCAGCTCTTGCCCACACTGTGGGCCAGCCTGAGCCTGGTTCGGCGGCTGCAGCGGGCCCCCGTATTCCACCGGGCCCCATACAGGAGTACCGGCTGTACCCCATTTATGGCGGCCCTGACCATGATTATAGCTGTATCTTACAGCAACATGACCCCAAACCCATTGACAATGCGAAAAACTCTAAAGATGAAGTGAGTAAATGGAATACGTTTATTGTCATGAAACCTTGGTGTCCTCACAGCAAAAAACCAGCAAAATGAACTTTTGGAAACTGAGAATAAAAATTCAGTAAGAAATGATCATTTTTAAAAAAATTTTTCAGAGTACCATTTCATGTTCAAGAGGAATCGGGAATAGACCGGCAACAAATCTGTGACCTCGGGCAGATTGGGGCCACAACATCAATCAGAGATCCAAGCCCCTGATTCATCTTAATGTAATGAAAAGTCAAAACGATCCACATTATCTGTGAAAGCCGGTGCGTTTGTTCTGTAATGACTCCTCCCAGCTGTGCTGAAGGTTTTTTTCCCACCCCCATTTTCCCCCCTTCAGATATGAAGCTCGATTCTGGGTACAGGACAACACCTCTCTGGGCGTGGCAAACGAGTCTGGGCCATTCATCCATTTTGATACCCAGAAGCTCAATTGGGTCCGAACACATCCAAATACATCGCTGTTGAGACGGCAGATGTACGTGCACCATGATTCTTAACTGTCTCTGGTGTGTTGAATGTGTCCTGCATTACATGCGTTGGTGAGTGGTAAATAAAGATTGCATAGTCACCCATTAGGCGTCTGCCACATTGCCCTTCAGCTGCCGCTACGGCTACTTGGCACTCTACTGCTGTCACTTTCTGACGTTGTTCCAGTGTGACATTTGAAGAATGTGAAGTCAGACGCAACAGATTCTCCATTGATCATCAGCAAGGTCTCCATTTCCTGCAATTTTACTCTCTATTCTGGGTGTGGGTGGGAGGAAAGTGCTGAGTTTTGTTTTGTACCTGAGGATCCAGGAGGGTGCCACCCAGTAACTGTTGTTCAGTTGATGGCCTTAAATGCGAGGATCAAGTTGGAGGAAATGAAGCCTCCAAGCAGTCATGTGAGAGATGTGAGCCTGATTTCCCACCTCTGGGTCGTGGGGGCACTATGCAAACTAATCTTCCTCACTTCCTCCTCTGCCTCAAATTCGCGCCAACCCTTTCAAGGTCATGGGAACGTCGTAATCGTCTGTGTCCAGAATACCTCCCTCCTTCACTCCTCCGCCACAGCTTCAAACACACCTCTGACTTGCCTCGAGATGATGTCACCTGAGAGCTGAGGCGCCGCCTTGCACTAGCCCTGGACCCCGAACCACTGCCTAATGAAGACCGATAAAATGGAAACTGTCGGGCCCTTGTGTGTTTCGACTGGAGAGAAAGGCTCCAGTGTCGCATCTGTTCCGACTCCACCTCCGTCTCTGTGGGACCTGATGTTTCAGAGTGTCCAACGATCGTTTCCAGAACTAAATCACCACACTGCTCATCGCTGACAAGGGCAATTTGTCCGCACTGACCATATCTGTGGCTTCTTTAAAACTGGCAAGGATGGGCAGAGCTCTTTCAACCGCCTCCACTCTCGGTGCTCAACCACCCCGACTCCGCAAACCGCTGCTTTCAGGCCTTGTGTCAACTTCCGTACTCTAATGGCATTGCGCTGCTGCCACAATCGCTGGAGCATTTGGAGGGTGGAAATTCAGCGTGTTTCCATGGTCCAACAATAGACGGTTGACGGGGAGGCCAAGCTGACGCTGCAGACTGCAGCCAGGCGTGATGAAGCAGGGTGCGAACCGCGGTAGTGCGAACTCAGACCTCGAGCTTCCTCACAGGCAGTCCCAGACCCGGTAGCGCTTAAAAAATTTCTGGATGACAAGGTTTCATGACATGTGCCAGGAAATGGGATTGTCTCCAGCCTACCGATCTAAGGCGGCCAGCAGATTTCGAAACCGTTATAGCACAAAACCACCTTGCCTGGCACATGGTTCCTGTCACCCCGCCAGTGCTTCGGTCTCATTGCGGAGAGCCGACCACAGCTCCTGACCTGTTGTGGAGACGTCCTCAAGACAGATTTAATTTCAACACGGCCTGGTTTCTCTCTCTTTCTCTGGGCACTGATGCAACCAGAGGACCTTGGGGGGGGGAAGAACCTGCACCATCCCTGCGGTTAGTTGAAGAGCGTGCGCCGAGCCCGAGAGCCACCGTCACCTACCAGAGACATCCACCTAGCTCACCCGTGAGACTGTCACAGAGATATATAGCGGCCTTGCTCCCACCCCCGCCGTTGCTTAGTAGTCCATGTGTTGGTGGTCAGATGACTTTGCCGGACACAGATGCAGACAGGCGAGCCTTGAAATTTTAGATGACACGTGGCTGGGCCAGGGCAGAGGGACCGGCTTTTTCTGAAAAGAAATGCTGCTCTGCACCTGGTAATTGGGGGCAGGGCAAAGGCCATGATGTGTTAACCCAGTCTTGTGGGTCACCAGACGAAAAGGCAACATTTCCAAGGCCAAAAGCCTGGCAATGCTGACATTCAGGCTTTTGGCTTGGGATGGTTGGTTAAAGTTTTTCTTCTGCTCACCAAACCTGTGAATACAGAATGCTGGCTGCTAGAATGGCCGCGTTACTGCCATCAAGACTGGTGAAGGAGAATGGGTAGATTGGGTCTCTGGTGTGCTGGTGGTACCTCGGCGATGGTGGAGAGGCTGAAGCGAGGCTGAGTTCCTGATCATGACTCTGAGAGACATGGGCAGCTGAGGAACGCTTGCTGGTGGCGGATAGGAGGAGGCGGATACGAGGGTGCAACAGTGGTTTGGAAAGCCCGGCATCGGTGTGGCCTATTTGGCCAAGTGTTGCCTCCATTCAACTCATGCATTCACTTCATGTGACTAGACATGTTGTGTGAGTTAAACACCTAAGATTCTTGCCCTCTACTGATGCGTTTAACGGCAAAGGCGGCATATGACATCGCTGGGTGAATTCAGAGGCTTGATTCGAAAAAGGCCAGGCTAGAGGTCCCTGGACCTTTTCGAACGGCGATAAGCGAGGAGCGGTGTTTCCGCTGATCGTGTTTGTGCGGAATCGAACTCAGCGTACTTCTGCGACTGCCCTCTCCCTTTTTGAAGGCGGACCCTTACTGACACGACCCCTCGTCTTCCTTCTCCTGTCCAGTGAATGAAGCGCTCGCAAGCAAATTCTGTGAAAAGACCTCGTTGGATCCAGAATGTCGTCATCATCAACATCAACACAGTGTGACTTGGTCGTCCCTTGACATTCTGCATCGCAGGACTGCGGGCTACAAAGCAAGAGCACCGCAAGACTTGCCGACCGTCCCCGGGATTTTTGCCAATTGACCAGCTTCCTTCTCCTCTCTGATGGCATCAGTAACTGGGCGACAGAGCAGACCAAAATCATCCTCTTTAGCCTCTTGATCTTTTTAACATGTCCTTCTGACCCCAACCGCATTGTCATCAATGAGTCCTTCAGAAAATGGATAATCCACAGTGGTGGGTACAACTAAGTTGACATTTGGCTGCCTTTGCTTCATGTTGGATGGATGCTGATGATGCTGATGACATTTGTGGCCGTGACTGGGAGGATGAGGAGGTAAGACTGTTGGATGCAGGTTGCATTAACCACTGAAGAACAGATTTGCGACTCTGTTCGTTACTGATTTTCACAGGGTCCCTGACCCAGCGATGGACCAGACCTGACAGTCCTGCAACCGACGATCCGCTGTGCATGCGTGTTGTCGCCACACTGAAGTAGCCCCTTCTCTCGTACCTCTACCAACCATGTCCCTACACCCCTCTTTGCTCGCTTACCACCTCATTTCACTCCATGTTCAGAAAGGATAAAATTAAGAAAGTATGGAAGATTTTTTGACAGTCTCTTAATTAAAAGACGGCAAATCACAGCTATTCTTAATTCCCTCTAATTTCCTACAGCCCAACTATGATTAGACTGAAATGTTTTACTAGCGAAATACTCTGTGAAATGCGGTCTGGTGGAAGAACGTAAGACAAATCAACATTGTTCTCCTTCTGTCCCAGGATTTACAACTGCCCAGTAGGACTAGGAATTGTAGGTTTCAACAAACTATCATACAAGTGCTCTATCTGCGCCAAACGGAGATTCACGAGCGCAATAAAACTATCAAAAGTTACACGGTGAACATCGCGTTCTTGTCACAATGACAAACGAGAACATTTGCTAGAAAAATTTTTCTATCAGATTGTTGTACAACGTGGCTATTTGAAAAAAACTAGGGCCGCACACACGTGCAATACAGCTATTTATAAGTTATAAACGGATAACAAATGGTGGTTTTTTGCACCAATGAAATACACCAACATAACTAAAAAAAACATCTATTTGAAATGTAGAAGGGATAATGAAAGGTGGTTTTGCACCTATGAATACACCCTGCAATTACAGCAAATTTCTGTATTAATATAAGTACAAGATGGTTCTTTAACAAAACTGACTGCGCCAAAGGTAAAACACGTAATTAAAATGTGTTTACTGATAATAAATAGAGTGGTGTTTTGCACCTATGAAATACAACACCAATTACTTTACACAAAATTTGCTCGTATGGCAATATCCGTACAAGATGGGTCCTTTACAAAAATGTGCCTGCGCCAAAGTGAACAAAACCTCATTAAATTGTGTACGGATAATAAAAGGTGGTTTTTGCACCTATGAAATACACCAGCGGTGACTAGTAAAAGTTCTGTATCCTATGTAAGTACAAAGTGGTCTTTGGAACAAAGCAGGGCTACGCAAAGTGAACAAAAACCTAATTAAATTGTGGTATGGATAATAAAACGTGGTTTTTGCACCTATAATACACCTGCATTGACTAGAAAAGTTCTGAATCCTATTGTAAGTACAAAGTGGTCTTGAACAAAACTGATCTGCGCCAAAGTGAAAAAACCACGTATTAAATCGTGTACTGATAATAAAAGGTGGTTTTGCACCTATTTAAATACACCTGCAATCACTAGAAAATATCTGTATGGTAATATAAGTACAAGATGAGGTCTTTCAACTAAAACCTGGGCTGCGCCAAAGTGAACAAAACCAATTAAAATTTTTTATAGTATAACAATTTTTTATTTGGAAGAGCACAGAAATCACACATCTCTGAAAAAACAGCAAACAAAATACAGCTTACTTTCACGTTAGACACAATAACACCCGATATGTCCTATATGACACTATTATTAAAAAGAAAGTATTAATTCAAATGCAATGTGTTATTCTGTGACCGTCCAAAACATTTTCATTTTTTTCTGCAAACAACTCCCCAAACCGGTTATAATTATATGTGATCTAACTCAAGAAAACTAACTTGTCGTGTCGCCCCTCACCGACTTGATCTCCCAATCATTGTGAAATCCAACTGCCTAAATTCCTCCCACTCAACTGTTCCGTCAAATAGTAAGAATAGAACATGAAGGGTGTAATTATTTCCATAATTTTCCTGTTTCATTACAAGTTCTTCAATAAAATTTTTCCATTTTATTCTTTCCTGAGGAAGCCTCCTGTCATTTGTACCTTGTTACTTTCGGAATCTAGCTTCTCAAGAAACAGCAGCTGGCCTAGGGCCAATTTACCACACTGAACTACCCGAGGAGCCTTCCTTAGCCAAATGTCGCAATTATAATGCGTTTGTTGCTAATAAGGTTCAGGTGTACACCTTTTACTTTAATCAGTTCTGCCTTTCGTCTCCTTCCCTCCGCATTCGGTTCCATTAAATACCTGAAATATACAGCTCTGTGGTTCTAAAGGCCACTCTTACTTCCCACACCTCCTCTATGAATGCAACTGTCTTTCTTCCCATTAATTTCTGTACACCCGTGCATCCATAGACAATGATGCAGGCCTGCTTTCTGAAGATTGCATTTGGAACGAGCCTTTGAGAATGCAAATCCCCCTGACTGTTCTTATCAAATGGGATATTGAAAGCATAAATTGCTCTATGAGCTATCTTTTGAATTGAGTTATCTCTCCACACTTCACTGTACTTTAGCCTTCTCACCATCTCAAGGCCTCTAAATTTTAGTCATAATGTCTACATTCGTTTAGTTCTGTTTTCCTCCCAATTTGTAAAAAACTGACATCACCGTTCCCCTCGAAATCCAGCCGAGATATGGTGGTTACATCTTAGACAAGGTGGCAAATATCCATCATCTCTTTTCATCATCAATGGTGGAGAATTCCTCTGGGTCCTCCAACCCCTCCATAATAGCTAGTTTACCATAACAAAGTGTTTTAGTTGTAAATATTGAAACACCTGTCGCCCCCCAATTCTCATATTGCTGCTGGACTCTATCCCGCTCATAAAGTGGTTTCCAACGCCCTTCCAAATCCAGTACCTGTTCCAATACTAAATCCTCTTATGCCTCCCAAACGCCCAAATAATTTGTTTCCCTACCCTGTGTGAATTCTGGAAGTAACCATAACGGCCATCCACTTGTTACATGCATTGGCCTTCCAAATAGGTTTGCTTACCAGCGCCAATGGTAGCCAATGTGTCCTTCTAAAGAGCACATTGTCTTTTCGTGATCTTGCTTCGATGCTTGAATGGAGTAAGCATCAATGCCGTTAAATCCCATGACGCGCTAGCTGGGCTTCTGCCAGAGTGTTTGAAATATGCTCCGTTTCATGGTACCCAGTCCAGGACAATGCCTGCCACATTGCAGCCACATTGTACACTCGGAGTATAGGATAGCTGATAGCCTCCCTGCTTTTTCTTAGCATCAAGTTTATCTATTGCTATTCTCGCTTCTCATTAATCATATAAAATTTTCAGAATGCCCCCCTCAGCTCCTGAAGGTCTTTTATAGTTTCAGAGTAGCGGCACATTCTGGAGTGGATACAACGTCTGGCAAAGGTAATCATTTTATACTTGGATTCCTGCCCCAGCAAGATAATGGCAAGTTGTTCCACCTAAGACAGTTCGTCCTTTATCTTGTTATACAGGTGAAAAGTTTAGCTGATAAAGACGCCGATGAACTTGCCCCTATCTTGATGCCCAGGTAAGTTATCTGTTGATTTGGATTATTTCTACCTAATCCTTGCTATTAACGCTCTACCAAAACCCCCCCCGCCCCCCCCACCCCCCCCCTATCCTAAGAGTTGGCATTTATCTTATTAACTTTGTAAACCGGAAAAGGATCCGAAGCATCTAATTCCTCCCAGTACTTTGTTTGTTTTGCATCTGGGTCTTCCATAACAGTAACAAATCGTCTGCAAAACACCAACTTTGCTTCCACCCTCCCTATTTTATCCCCTTGAAGAATATTTTTCTCCTTGGAGGTATAGTGCCAGGGGTTCCCAATGCTATATTGAATAGCAAAGGTAAAGGTGACATTCCTGCCTTGTTCACCTTTCTGCAATTGAAGGGTCTTGAAATGATCCGTGTGTTTAATTTTTGCCTGTGGGTTTGCGGTAAACATTGCCCCTTACAAAGTCCTAAGCAAGCATTATTCCATTTGATCAATAACCAATTGAGGTCCCATCCCAATGTACAGTTATCGAAGGCTTTTCGGCGTCTACGCCAATAGAGCTTGGTCTTTTGATTGTCCTCCCGCTTTTTTCTGACGCAATCTGTGCCGTCAATGTACCAGTTCTAAATATTTTTAATTCCTGACCTCCCTTTAAAAAACCCATTTGATGATCTCCAATAGCTTGGGGATAATTTCTGCAAATCTGTATCACCATAACTACTTTAGAGAAGTTTTTACGTCCTGATTTATCATGGAAATTGGTCTATATGAAGCTGGCAAAGCAGCGTCTTTACTGGCTTGATGTAGGACCTTTATGTAACACAACGTTGCCCGACGATGGATCCTTCTCCTCTGAGGCAACAATCTCCTTGAAGACCTCCCTTTTAAAGGGGATGTTACTCCTCCTCAAGATTTTGTTAAAAATCGCTAGTAAACCCATCAGTTCCCGCGCTTTCTCCCTAGCGCAAGTTTCTTGATTACCCGAAATTTCCTCTTCTGAAATCTCCTCCCTGTTCAGTAATTCCCGGTCTTCATAGGAAACCCGGTACGTAGATTCCCTTTAAGATAAATCCCGTCCCTTGTCCAAATCATAGGGGGCTTGAGCGTAATAATTTCTCGTAGTATTCCCTCAGAATCGAATTAACCTCGCCTGGGGTCCTGGTTGAATCCCCTAACATTTATTTTTCATGCCAGGATATTTGTGTGAGTCTCTTCTCCCCCGTAAAAGATTGGCCAGCAATTTGCCCAGCTTTATTTCCATGTTTATATAGGGAAAATTTGAGGTGATCACTAAAAATGTCTTCCATCCTTCCGTTGCAACTCATAAGCTCTTTCGCCTTACCCATCTCTCTTTGTTTGTCCTGGGAGCATTTTTGTTCAGGAATTGTGTATATTCTGCTCTTAGGGCAGAGGTTGATTCCGCCAGCGCTTTCGCAATCTTTTTTTTCTTTTGAAGCCCATAGGCATGATACGTGCCTCTTAATACTGCCTTTGCTAGCGTCCCAGAACAAAAAAGCCTGTCCTGCCTGATCTTTATTGTCATTTTCGTACTCCACCACCAACCTCTCAGGATGTCCCTGAACTGCTGGTCCCCCTACTAAGGATGGAGGAAACCTCCACAATATGTCTGCACACCCCGTTCAGTGTGATTCTCGTATACTGATGCTGATTGGCGCATGATCCGAAATAATCAGAAATCCCCTATTCCTACTCTACTCGCCCGTCTACTTTCTTTAGGTTTTCTGTGAAGACAAAAAATAATTCAATGCAACCAAGATTGTCTCGCATGAGAAAAATTTGTGAATTCGCCTTTCTGCTGGGTTGCTTAACCTCCAAACATCCGCCATCTTTGTTTGCTGCTAAGTTCTCTCAGTAATGGGATCCGTGCGTCCCCCCCTCGCTTCGGAAGGTGGTCCCCCTTTTTCTGTCCTTCAGGATACTCATTACATATTGAAATTCTCCCCCCACACGGATGTTATTATTAGTATCCCTGTGGATGAGTTGTTCCAAACCTATAAAAAATTATCTTTCTCTTTTGTTGGGCCATAGATATTGTAGAGGCTGATCATGCCTGCCGGGTATCAAAACAAATTGAGCCATCTCCCTTTCCTTGTCATGTGTTTGGCTAAACCATTTTTACAACCTGAAGACCTATGCACCGAACCAAAGACCCCTGCTTTTCCATTTTTTGCTGGGAACCCCACACTTCCCCTACCATAACTTTCGCATCCCTGTTGAAAACCGCTCCTCTAAATGGTTTTCCTGCAGAAGGGCAATTTCGCGGCCTTTAGTTTTTTTTAGGTGCCTTAGCACCATATTTCTCTTCTGGGGGGACCGAGCCCTTTGACGTTCCAGCTAACAAGTTTCAACATTGAGGCGCCTCATTATGGTTCTATATATCAAAAGTGGCATGTGGGCTGCGCACGACATCAGTTTAACATTTTCAAACATAACATTCTTAAGTGTAAACTTACAAAAACAAGACTCTCCTTTCCAATCTCCTATCCACTACTCTCACTGACGTTGACTTCTCTTTTTTCGCATATAAAGAAAGGAAACTCCTCCCCTCCTACTTTTCCTATCTACCTGGGCTAAAAGGTCCCTCTCTACCTGTCTCCCTTTCCCAACTCACCCCTTTGCTCATTTCTTATGACTGCTCCCTCCTCCTAATTACCCTAACACGATATGATTACTTTCTTAAAAACAGAAAATAACCACATCCCCCTCGCCCTTAGAAGGCGAATCCATAAACGCCCAAGATAAACACTCCAACACCCTCTTGACCAAGCCACTTCTCTTCCCATGAAGCAAATTGTAAGATCTGTCTCACGTTGCCCTGAGTGACTGGGTGAATCAGCCAAGTCCGAGACTCTCTGATGTAGCTCATACCCTCCTATAGCTAGCAAGATTCCAAGTCCTCTTCGGTCATTAACTTCCAAGTCCCTTCTTGTTTGTAGTGTTTTTGGCCTAAACATGGTAGCCATAGCTTTCTCTGCTTCCTCCCGGGTGGTTGCAAGTGACCGCTTGGCAATCTCTGGAAAGATTTTAAAAATTGCTGGATATTGAAGCACAAATTTTACTCTGTTTTCGCACTAACGCTGAACAAATGTCGGAAAAGGAACCTTTTTTTTGGACCACCCTCCACCGAGTAATTCAGCAAGATTTCAAAAAAGCTTTTTCCCCTCAGTTGCACCTGGCAGCCATTTTCCTGTATGCTTGCATCAGGGCGTGCTTTTTCAGAAAAGTCCATAATACTTTACAATCACTGGTCTCGTCTATCCGACCCTTGTTCTTTGGTCTCAATTCCTGGTGGGGCCAATCCTAGTGCCCTTACTACTTTAACAGGTTGTCCCATGCGCAGCAGCTTGGGAATAACCTCTGCGCACAGGATTGAGGCCAGGCGCCGAATCGGTCTTTAATGCTTTCAGGGACACCATAATCCTTAAGTTGTTTCGCTGACGATTACTCTAAGTCCTCCAAATTGATTCTAAGCTGGGCTGTTTTCTTCAAAAAGCTTATGCATCAGGCTTCTGGACCTAGGATTTCATCCTCAACAAACACAGCTCAGTCTCTGCTCATATTAAAGCTGTGTAGCTTGTGAGGACAAGCCCTCTGCTTTTGCAGAACAGATAGTTATGTGGAAACTAGTCCTGTAACTGACTTGGTGGACTGTAGCCTCTAGTGCTGCTGTGATTGCTGGGCGCTCATCAATGTGCTACCCAGGCGGCCACTCATTTGCAGATGAGCCAAGCCCTGTGTTACCTCCTCTCCAGAGCGTCTGTATCTTCTCCTGCGTCCCCTGGATGTTTGCTGCAGAACCCTGCTGCTCCCCGTGTCGCGCGCGAGGGGCTCGTGCGCCATCTTGGATGCCGAGTGCTTCTTCTCCCTGGCTTGGCGGGAGGCATCACCCCTACTGCTCACCGCGGTTAGATGCAGTTCCGCTCTGAGAACCGGAGCGAGCAGAGGGATGTCAGCCTCACTAGCGCCGGTTTCAGCTGATTATAAACGGCGGCGGGAGCTTGTGGCCGGAGTTAGTTCCGGAGCTTCCCTCTCTTACGCCTCCTCATACGCGCGCCGAAACCGGAAGTCCGAACCTAATTAAATTGTGTACGTATAATAAAACATGGTTTTTGCACCATATGAAATACACCTGCGGTGACTATGAAAAGTTTCTGTATCCTATTGAAGTACAAAAGTGTTCATTGAACAAAGCTGGGCTGCGCCAAAGTGAACAAAACCTAATTAAATTGTGTACGAATAATAAAACTTGGTTTTTGCACCTATAAATACACCTGCGGTTACTAGAAAAGATCTGTATCCTAATATAAGTACAAGATGGGTCTTTCAACACAACAACATGGACTGTATGAGCGCGCCCCGGCGCCAACATAAATCCAGGCCACAGATTTTCCAGGAGAAAACTGGCGGAAAGGTGCGCCCCGACGTGGCGAGATTCATTACATGTCGACCTAGAATACTCAAACTACAGCATCTTAACAAAATAAGTACACAGAGCAGTGAACAGCAGTCTGACACTACCTTTTCTTCCTCAGCCAGGGGGGCAAAAACTATGTGACAGGTTCTCTTTAAGTCTACTAGGCGCCGACCCACAGTGGTGACATGGGCAGTGCGATGACATCACATCATCATGCCGCCCACGCCAAGCACAGAGCCAGAAGCGCATCGCATCGAGGTAGCGTGGAGAAAGGTAAGTAAGCTATTTCTTATTTTGTTTAACACCCCTGGCTCTCTATCTGGCCCCTATAGCTACCTGAAACCCTACCTGTCTATCTATATGGGCCCCTACAGTTACCTAAAACCCTGCATGCAGACGAAAAAAACAAGGATGGTGGATTCAGCAACCCCAGTCTCAAGATTGTTGTGGATCACTGAGGTATGACCTGCACCTCTCACACATTTCTAGCATATGCTGTTAATATGTCATAATGTCTCAGATGGGAATAACCTATTAACCCCTTAACGACCTTAGACGTATCCATACGTCCAGGTCGTTTGGGGGTTCGCACACATGGACGTATGGATACGTCCTGGAGGATGCGCGAACTCTAAAGTCAGAGTTCGCGCGATCTAGGCGCGGGGTGTCAGCTGTATATTACAGCTGACATCGCTGCAGCCGTCCGGCCCCGACCCTGATCGCTCCGGGGGGTGCGTTAACCCCTTAATTATCGCCGACTATCAGGTCGCAATAACTAAGGTAGACCGCAGGAGAGATCGCCCCCTCCACCTGCCCTCTGACAGACATGCACGGTAATCTGTTGTGGCATGGCCCGCAATCGTGAACTGACAGTTTTCATAGGAAACCAGTCAAGCAACAAGCTGTGGGCAATGATTCCTATTGAAGAGAGATCTAAGATCTCTCATTTCAAATCCCCTATGGGGATAATTAAAATAAAAGTTGTGAAAAAGTGAGAAAAAGTAAAATAAAGTGAAAAAAAAGTAAAAACACAAACACCGAAAAATAAAATAAAAATACGTACACAGCCCCTTAAATTCCCTTACAAACGCCAACGCCCCAAAAAATATCAAAAATAAATAAAGACCCATAAATGGTATCGCCGCGAGTCATAACGCTACCTGCCCCTGATAAATCTGTCAATGTTAATTAACCCTACGTGTGAACGGCCGTAAAAAAAAAAACAAAAACAATCACAGTAATTAAGATTATTGTTCATCTCCCGCAAGCACAAAAAATGGAATAAAAAGCGATCAAAACCCTAAACTCCAAAAGTTGTACCAATTAAAACGCAGTTCATACCCAGCAAAACAAAGTCTCTTATGTAGCTCTGTATACTGAAAAATAAAAATGTATAAGCTCTCAGAGGATAGCGATGCATAAATATTGTATTTACACACTAAAAACACATTTTCTTTTTTTTAAAGTGCCTTCACATAAAAAACCTATATAAATAGGGTATCGCCATAATCGTAAGCGAACCCAAAAGTAAAGCTTAACTTATCACGGATACTGCAACGGTGAGCCCTGTTTAAAAATAAAAATAAAAAAACACAACTAGTGATTGCAGTATTTTCTTCACCCTGGCCTCCAAAAATGGTTTAAAAGCGATCAAAAATGCGCCTTGTCCCCCCAAACATGATACTAATAAAAACATCAACTCATCACACAAAAAACAGTCCTACACAGCTCCAAGCACAGAAAAATTTAAAAGTTATGCTCTCCAGACTATGGGTGATGCAAAAATACGTATTTTCTGGTTGAATAAAAGTGTTTTTATGTAATAAAAGCAGTAAAACATAAAAACATATACAAATTGGGTATCGGTGTAATCGAATTGACGCTGCTATTAAAGCACCCATTCAAATATACCGTACAGATGACCGCTATAAAAAATAAAAAATCACTACCAAGATTGCTGTAATTTTGTTCAGAACATCTCAGAAAAACCTTTAATAAAAAGTGAACATAGCATCTATGCTCCCCATAATGGGACCCAATAAAAACTCAAAACTCATCCCGCAAGAAAAAACAAGCCCATACACAGCTCTGCACACAGCAAAAATAAAAAAGTTTATGAGCATTTCATAAAGGACAACATAAAACGCAATTTTTATAGATGAATTTCTACTGCTGTACAAGATAATAAAACAGAAAAAACTATATAAAATCTATATCTTAGTAATTGTACCGACCCCCATAGTAAAGTTATCACATCATTTACACTGCACGGCGAATGCTGTAAAATTGAAACTACTCAAAAAACAATGAACCGAACTCGGCGTTTTATTCCCCATTCTCATTGCCCAATGCTAAATAAAAAAAAAAAATAAAAAAAAAAAAAAAAAAAAAATAAAAAAAAAAAAAAAAAAAAAAAAAAAAAAAAAAAAAAAAAAACTATAAAAAAAAAAAAAAAAAAAACAACAAAAAAAAAAAAAAAAAAAAAAAAAAAAAAAAAAAAAACATAAAAAAAAACCGTATAATATGGGAACACTATGCATACCAAAATGGCACAGTACACGCCCTAGAGTGAGATGGTCCCAAAACTGATGGGTGTTGAATCCATAATGGGCGACTTCTGGAAGGGTTTTCGCCTGTTCTGCTACGTTGGGGCTTTGCAAAATGGCGACATGGCCCCACCAAAAAACTGCGTCTCCAAAAAGCCAAATAGCGGCTCCCTCTCCCTTATACTCCCAGCATGCGCCAAACAGCAGTTTTAACACCCACATGTAGGGAATTGGCCGAACTTGGAAGAAATTGCTAACAAAGTTTTAGGGTTCTGTTTCCCAGGATTCCTTGTAATATATGAAACATTTAAGCTAAAATTGCAGATTATTGAAAAAAAAATTTTTTTTAATTTTCACAGCCTTAAGCTAAAAAAAAATTGGTGAAACACCTGAGGGTCTTATATACTCAATGCACCCCTGAATAAATTCATTAAGGGGTGTAGTTTTCCATATGTGTCCTATTTAGGGGTATTTATTAAGTATAGGCACCTTAGGTGTCCCCAAACCTGAAATGGCGCTAAATAAAATCGTATTGAAAATGAGTCCCCAGAAGTATAGTAGTTGCTCCTCCTATTCAGGGGCTTATGGGTGAGCCAGACCTATATGCACTAGGGCCAAATATGGGGATATCTCTAAAAACGCAGCCCTGGGGAATTGATTATTAAGGTTGCATTTACCTAGTCACATTTACGTATTCCAGTGAATAATGATCAAAATATTGAAAATCTAGCAAAAAAAAGTATGAAATTTTTAATTTCACCTCCACTTTGCTTTAATTTCTGTGAATATCTGAAGTTATCAAACTTCCTAAATAGTGGTTGTAAATACGTTAGAGGGTCTAGATTGCTCAGAATGGTTCACTTATGGGGGTATCTAACATCCACGCCCCTCAAAGCCACGTCAGAACTGGAGTGGTCCTAAAAAAATGGTACTTGCCAAATTTTCTTGAAAAATGTAGAAATTACTACTAATTTCTAAGCCCTCTAATGTCGTAAAAAAAAAAAAAAGATATTTAAAAAATGATGCCAACCTACAGTAGACATATGATAGATGCTAGTTATAAACTATTTTGTGGGGAATAATTATCTGTCAATTGCACCGCAGGAAAATTTTGCACTTTTCAAATCAAAATTTTTCCAATTTTCATGGAAATTTTGATATTTTTCACAAACAAACAAGGATTGTATCGGATAAAAATTTCTTACTAACTTAAAGCACAATGTGTCACGAGAAAACAATCTCTGAATCACATGAATAGGTAAAAGTGTCAAAAAGTTATTCTCACATAAATTGACATGTCAGATTTCAAAAATAGGACTGTGTCAGGAAGGTCAAAACAGGCTGGGTCCTTAAGGGGTTAAAGGGTTTTTCCACGACTTGAAAAAGAAAATAAAACCTCCCACCTCCCAGAGATTAGTTGCATCATGTGATCCATGAATGTGACATCATCAGTGAGGGCAGGGCTGCCATCAGAAATTTCAGGGCCCCATAAAGCCAAAGCTTCTGCCCTTCCCACCGTCAAACCTGCCCCCACCCCACAGTTTGGGCCTGGCGGGGGAACTGGGGCCGTGAGAGGGGGGATTTCAGAGGGGCCCCACACCGCTGGGGCCTGGGTGAGGCACGGGGGTCGTGAGAGGGGCTACGCGTAGCTTGGGCCGGGGAGGTGGGCACTGGGACCTTGAGAGAGGCCCTACATAATTGGGGCCCCACATAGCTGGAGCCTGGGAGGGAGGAGCTGGGGCCTTAATAGGGGCCCACATAGCTGGGTTCAAGAGGGGAGTCGCTGGGGCTTTAAGAGGGGCCCACATAGCTGGGTTCCAGAGGGGGGGGGTCGCTGGGGCCTTAACAGGAGCCCACATAGCTGGGTTCCAGAGGGGGATGGGTGGGGGTGTCTGGGGCCTTAACAGAGGCCCCACATAGCTGGGTTCCAGAGGGGGGGGGGGGGGGGTCGCTGAGGCCTTCACAGGAGCCCACATAGCTGGGTTCCAGAGGGGGGGGGGTCGCTGAGGCCTTCACAGGGGCCCACATAGCTGGGTTCCAGAGAGGGGTTGCTGGGGCCTTAAGAGGGGCCCCAAATATCTGGGTTCCAGAGGGAGTTCACTGGGGTTTTAACAGGGGCCCACGTAGCTGGGTTCTAGAGGGGGGGGGGTCGCTGGGGCCTTAACAGAGGCCCACATAGCTGGGTTCCAGAGGGGGGTCGCTGAGGCCTTCACAGGGGCCCACATAGCTGGGTTCCAGAGGGGGGTCGCTGGGGCTTTAACAGAGGGCCCACATAGCTGGGTTCCAGAGGGGGGGGGGCGCTGGGGCCTTAACAGGGGTGATCCCAGGGGCTTCAGTGGGGCCCCACATTATCTCAGCGTGTGAGGGAGGAGGGGGCCGCACTCTGATCACAGTACTGAGTGCTCTTTACATTAGTATAGCTGCAACAGCTGCGTCTGTGACTTACTTTCAGTTCTCCTGTATCTCAGGTGATCGGAGTCGGCCCCTCCTCTCCTTCTGCCTGTGGGCGGGGCTTCAGTGACTCATGCCTGCAGAGAGAGAGAGGAGGGCCCCATCCGATCACCACTGCAGGAGAACTGAAAGTAAGTCACAGACGCAGCTGCTGCAGCTATACTAATGTAAAGAGCACTCAGTCCTGTGATCGGAATGCAGGCCCCCCTCCTCACATGCTGAGCCGCACGGGCCCCTTGCGAATGATCAGCAGTGTCGCTGTGTCCAGGCTGACAAGTTAGTGAAACAAGAGGGACTGCCTGCAGCGGGCCCACTTGTTTCACCGGGCCCAGTACAGTAGTACCCCCTGTACGGTGGCCCTGAGTGAGGGCACCAGGAGGAACACTGGAGCTCTGAAACAGTGGTAATGGGTAGGTATAAGTTTTCTATTTTAGCCAATAGGAGGGAGGTTTTAAGGAGTCTTGGAAATCCCATGTTAAGGTTATGATTATAATTTTTGCTTCAAAAGCCTGAAAACATTAATTCTCTATTCTGCATTGTAAAGTTTGTGTTTTTTGTCATGTTCTATTCTTCTTGACAATAAGCTAATTATCCAAGGAATAATTACAGCAGCTTGTAATGCTCTTATGATGGTGTTGATAACAGAGTCCATACACCATGCAACAGATGTGGCCTACATATTCGGCAACATGACAACCCTAAAATTATAGTTAAATGACAATTTTCACTTAAAACTGATTAAGGGAGACCAATTTAATACATATTGATATTCATAACCATAAAAAACTGGCATTATATAGTGTAGGTCACCCTTATGCTCAAAAACACTAACACGAGGCCATACTTACAGCTCAATGACTGGACACTAAACTAAACCCAGTATGAGGCCATATAAACCCTACTACTACCTGGGAGAGAGATAGCAGGTGCAGTTAACTAATGAGCAGTAGCTCACACACCCATCCACTATGACGGCAACTGAATAATAAACTGGAGCAGTACCAGTTCACACCAGTATGCAGAAAAGCCACAATATAAAAGGGAGACTGCACAAATGCAAAAATACTGATAAAAAAAATACTTACATGCCTACTATCCATGAGGGGGATGGTTGCTAGAACGACAATTGCATTTATATAAGGCTATAAAAAGGGTACCAATTATATGGTCACGTGTGGTTCACCATGATGTCTTGCAACCAATTGATGATGCCTCTACTATTCGATTGGGTGGGCTGCCCAGTACATTTCAAGGGTCCAACACAAAAAACTGACACCCTCTGCTCCCCAATATTTAGGGCAAAAGTACATTCTGGAAAATATCCTCATTACCTTGCAAGTCCCTACACTGACAATTTCCCCCCCAAAAAAAGGATTTAGGGTATACTCCCGAGACGCGGGGTGGGGGGGCAGCAACCCGCCGGCCCCATAGACATGCATTAATCGCGGCACGGAAATAAATGACGTCGCTTCTCTCCCCGCGAGAAGTGGTTTGGTGAAGCCATTTATTGTCAAACTACTGTGTTTTCTCTTTTTAAATCATAATGACAACTAAGAACATCCAAATGACCCTGATCAAAAGTTTACATACCACAGTTCTTAATAACATGTATTGCTCCCACTAACATCAATGACAGCTTGAAGTCTTTTGTGGTAGTTGTGGATGAGGCCCTTTATTTTCTCATGTGGTGAGGCTTCCCATTCCTCTTGGCAAAAAGCCCCCAGTTCCTGTAAATTCTTGGGCTGTCTTACATGAACTGCGCGCTTGAGATCTCCCCAGAGTGGCTCAATGATATTGAGGTCAGGAGACTGAGATGACCACTCCAGAACCTTTATTTTGTTCTGCTGTAGCCAATGACAGGTCGATTTATCCTTGTGTTTTGGATCGTTGTCATGTTGGAATGTCCAAGTACGTCCCTTGCGCAGCTTCTGGGCTGATGAGTGCAAATTTGCCTCCAGTATTTGCTGATAACGGACTGCATTCATCTTTCCTTCAACATTGACCAAGTTTAATGTGTCTTTGTAACTCACATATCCCCAAAACATCAGCGATTCACCTCTGTGCTTTACAGTAGGAATGGTGCTTCTTTCATCATAGGCCTTGTTGACACCTCTCCAAATGTAATGTTTATGGTTGTGGCCAAAAAGTTAGATTTTGGTCTCATCACTCAAAATTACCTTGTACCTTGCTGTTTGGTGTATTGTAGGCGAGATACTTTGTGGCATTTGCGCAGTAATGGCTTTCTTCTGGCGACTCGACCATGCAGCCCATTTTTCTCCGAGTGACTTCTTATTGTGCATCTTGAAACAGGCGCACCGCTAGTTTTCAGAGTCCTGTATTTCAGCTGATGTTATTAGTGGGTTTTAAGTTGTATCCCGAACAATTATCCTGGCAGTTGTTGCTTGGTTTTTACAGAAGCCCCTGATTTTCCATTTGTTAATCACAATTTTATCACTGCTGACTGAATTTATTAATTTGTTGGATATCTTTTTGTATCGCTTTCCTGTTTATACATTTCAACTACCTTTTCCCGTAGACCTTTTGACAAATCTTTTGCTTTCCCCATGACTCACAATCCAGAAACGTCAGTGGCTGGATGAAAGATGCAGGAGTCTGTCTGGATCCGAGAAACTCACTCAGCTTTTATGCACACACACTGATTACAAGCAAACAGGTCATTGGTGAGGATGTTCTCTTTAGTAGCCATTCAAACCCATTTGTGCCAAGTTCTATGCATGTTATCAGGTCAAAATCACCAGGGTGTGTAAACTTTTGATCAGGGAAAACACAGTAGTTTGACATTAAATGGCTTCAGCCAACCACTAACCATGAGTGGAAATTTTTTTTTTAGTGTTATCATTCATATTTTCTGAAAAAAGGCAAAGAAAGCAAAAATTCTGTAAACGTCTGAACACAACTGTATGTTTGCAGAGCACCTGTGTACATCTGATAGTCACACATTATGGGTATTATTTGGTTCAAGATGTATAGGTATGGTATTTTTCTGAGGTTGACTGTTATTTATAAGGTATTACACTGTCATAAGTAAGTGAGCGCTTTTGAAAAAGTAAATTTTTTAGTGCTGATTTTCATTGTACAGTGACTGCTGAGGTGGTGGACAGGATCTACAGTGGGGGGAAAAAAGTATTTAGTCAGCCACCAATGGTGCAAGTTCTCCCACTTAAAAAGATGAGAAAGGCCTGTAAATGACATCATAGGTAGACCTCAACTATGAGAGACAAAATGAGAAAACAAATCCAGAAAATCACATTGTCTGATTTGGAAAGAATTTATTTGCAAATTATGGTGAAAAAAGCAAAATTTCTGGCTCTCACAGACCTGCAACAACTTCTTTAATAGGCTCCTCTGTCCTCTACTCATTACCTGTAGTAAGGAGTGGCTTCGTAAGAATCATTTCGAGGTCCTGGATTGGCCTAGCCAGTCTCCAGATCTCAACCCCATACAAAAACCTTTGGAGGGAGTTGAAAGTCCGTGTTGTCCAGCGACAGCCCAAAAACATCACTGCTCTAAAGGAGATCGACATGGAGGAATGGGTCAACATACCAGCAACAGTGTGTGCCAACCTTGTGAAGACTTACAGAAAACGTTTTACCTCTGTCATTGCCAACAAAGGATATATAACAAAGTATTGAGATGAACTTTTGTTATTACACATAACAATACCAGCAGCACACTATATTAGAATTCATGAAAAAAGCACTCCTGCTTCTAAAAAAAAACAAATTTTTTTTGATATTCTTAGTTCACAGAATGTGAAGGCACCAGCTACTGAATACACTGCACTGATTTAAAAGCCTGTGAGATTGGGTGGAGGCAGCCATTCCCCAATATATACAATTCAAAAAACAAATATTTTTGGTTTTTTTTTATTTTTTTTTAGGAGGAGTGCTTTTTCCATGAATTCTAATATAGTGTGCTGCTGGTATTGTTATGTGTATTAATATTGCGGCCACAACAGCGTGCACCTATGCTTACTTTTCGAAGAGGTTTTTTGGATGTGCGGAACCAAACATTGTTTTTTGAACTTTTGTTATTGACCATATTTTCCACCCTAGTTTACAAATAAATTCTTTCTATATCAGACAATGTGATTTTCGGGATTTGTTTTCTCATCTTGTCTCTCATAGTTGAGGTCTACCTATGATGTCAGTTACAGCAGGGCTCCCCAACTCCGCTCCTCAAAGCCCACCAACAGGTCATGTTTTCAGGATATCCCACAGAATGCACTAACAATAATGAAATCACCGGTGCAATGCTAAGGAAAGCTAGAAAACATGACCTGTTGGTGGGCCTTGAGGACTGGAGTTGAGGACCCTTGAGTTACAGGCTTCTCTCATCTTTTTAAGTGGGGGAACTTGCACAATTGGGGCCACATGTATGAAAACTGTCTAGGTCTAAAATTCCCTTTGTTGCCCATATCAACCAATCAGAGCATCCCTTTAATTTCATATAGTGCTCTGGAAAAATGAAAGGGGCGCTCTGATTGGTTGCGATGGGCAACAAAGGGAGTTTTATACCTAAACAGTTTTCATACATGTGGCCCTTGGTGGCTGACTAAATAGTATTTATTCCCCACTGTATGTGGAATACGCATAAAATAAGTGACCAGAAAATAAATTTTCTCCTCTGTAAAAATACATTCCACAGTTCACAATGTGGTGTGAAAAATGCAGTGTGAACCCAGCCCTACTGATGAAAACTTAACACAAAGGGCCCGAGCCCTGGATGTTTTAGGACCCTAGCAACGGCCCTGGCAATGCCATTATCATTATAGGAAGTATTTTAAACGCAATTTTGTTTAGGTAGGTGATACATGCCACGCTAGGTGCTTTTAGCAAGGAACAGGGTCAGTATTATTATTTTAGTGCGCCATTGATTCCAGGGTGCTGTACATTCAAGGAGGTTACATACATAGCATACCTCAGACAAAGTACAATGACAATAATGACTAACAACTGGTACAATGGTACAGAGGACATTGTCTACAAATGCTTACAATCTACAAGGAAGGAGGAAATAGACAAAAGGTGAGGGGCAGACATGTTTATGGGCTGGAGGGAAGGCAGCAGGTTTATTGTAGTTTATAGGCAATCCTGAAGAAATGGGTTTTCAGGTTGTTTCTGAGGCTAGTGAAAGTGAGGGAGAGTCTGGTATATTGGGGTAGTGAGTTTCAGAGTATGGGGAAAGCACAGGCGAAGTCTGGAAGACTGTTCTGTGTGGAGCTGACAGGAGAGCAGAGAAAAAAGTCTTGTGAGGACCAGAGATTGCGTCAGAAAAGGTATCTAGAGATTAAGGAATATACGTATGGAGGGGAGAAGTTCTGGAGAGCCTAGCAGGTCATGGTTTGCAACTTGAACTGAAGTGCTGGGCAGTGACGTATAGGGATGCCTACAATTTTATATTTTAACTGCCCCATATGCTGCAAGATGCATTACGCATTTCAATATCTAGCCAGTATTAACGTTTTTAGCAATGTGCTATAGTAATTTTTTATGGGGAATAGGATGATACACGCTAGCCTTTGCTTCCTAGGCACATGAACGTGCCTTGGGCGTTCAGCAGTTGTACTTTCTTGGACTAGACTTTGTTAAAGGGGTTGTCTCACCACACTGTTTCAGAAACAAAAGCAGTTTTACATTCATGCACCTGGTAGCTTCCTGGTCCGGCTATGGGTGATTCTATAGCAGTAATTAGCACAATCAGCTCTGTATTCACAGCTCTTCTAATTGCACTGACTTGAGAGCAGGCGATCTTCTTTATACTCCAGAGTGCTTTAGAGCTAAAAGTAAACAAGTAATTACACTCTTTTTTTGTTTGGTAGAGATAAACATGGTTTTCAAGCTGCCCGCAGTCTGACCTGTGGTCATGTCACTTCCTGCTCTCATGTGCCCTGGGAGCAGATAAAATCTCTCATCTCCTCAACAAAACAAAGAAATATATTTGGAAACAGTCTTCAATTACATGTCCTTACATATTGAAAGCTAATCTTTATAGTGAGAAAACCCCATTAAGACTTAACCATCACTTTATAGGAATAGGCCAGAAGACTTGCCTATTTGGAAATGCTCAGTCCTTGTTGTTTAGCCATCACAATTTGTTTCTTCGGATCCTTAAGCATATTTGCTTCCAACAGCTCATCTTGAAAAATCAACTGTTCACCCGCTGCCTAATATACGGTATATGTTGATAGGTGCCATTGTCACAAGATGACCAATATTATTTATTTTACTTTAACCACTTAAATACCAAAGGTTTAGAACACCCATTTTTAATGATATTCACAATTATCCCAAATGTACTTGAAAATGAAAGAAAAGATGAAAATAGGTAAAAATAAATAATGGATTAACTTTGTTTCAACAAATTAAATCTAGATTTTAACTCTTCACAGTAGCCACCTCATACAATCAAGGCATTCTTTCTACAATTTAATTCAGATATTATTTCATCCTAACATTGTTGCAGAAGTTCACAAATATGCTGCACTTGTAGGTTGCTTTGCTTTTACCCTTCAATCCAGTTTATCCCAAACAAGCTCAATGGGATCTAGTGGAGACATGTATGAAGATCAGCGCGTTGAAGCTCCTGTTTTCACGTCTTTTTACCGTGAAAACTGCGCCTGATGTATGCCGGCGCCGAAGTGCGCTCATAAATGCGGTGCAAACTTCGACGCCTCCGGCAGACAGACCACATTGAAATAGGTCTGCCTTGCGGAGTTTTTGATTGTGGTGCGTCCCGCCCCAGAATGCCCACAGAACGCCCCTTCATGTTAGGCACATTACAAATTGGCGAACCTTGTGCCTAACAGCGCATAAGGTGCGTCCAACATGGGAGCCGATACAGTGAGGCACATTTTACGCCTGAAAATGTGTGAAAGCTCCGATCATACATGTCCCCCTAGGTCTTGAGATAGTGCATGCCATTCCTTCAATTAAATTGAGTTAGAAGTAGGTTTTTGTCTGTTATATGGATCTCTGACCTATTAGATGTGCACACTAGAGGGTATCACATGGAACATCAAAACGCTGTTGTAGCCCTTTTTGTCCAGAGAGCCAGTTATTCCAACTTTAGATCCAGCAAAAGAGGCTCACATCATCAAGTTTACGCCTAATTTGAAGTTGGTGTTACACACTCAAGAGCCATTCTTTCACCTACTAAACCCTGCATGATATACTAAAGATGCAAATATTTCACGAGTCAAACCTGCACTTACAAGTCTTTTCTTCACAGTTGGAATGAAAACATGTTTACTTTTTGCTGCATTAAGCCGTTGTTTAAGATTTTGAGCTGCGAGGTGCCTATAATTCAGACAATTGAATCTCAAAAACTTGTCATCTGATTTTAAAATGACCCTTCGTCTGCCATACCTTTTCCTGTCAGTTTCCTCCAGCTTCCAAGTGCCTTTTAAATTGTATAGGAAACTGTACGGCCTGCCACGTTGGCTTTCTTGGCAATTTCTCTATAGCACAGACAAACTTCTAAGGTTTATAATAGTCAGTCTTATTTTAATTGTTTTTCTTTTTGCCATTAGATAGAAATGTGCCCTTTAGCAAAATTGTCCAAATCCTGCCCTTGATGTTGTAATGCAGTTTGAAAGTAATCTCTTAAAGTTGCGATACTTTTAGGAATAGTTTGCATCCAATTTCAAACCATAATTTGCTTCTTGTTTTGTATAGCAGATGCCCTTGATATCTTCCCTGAAAAAGCCTTTTAGTAATTGGACTATTGTTGCATTTGAGGTTAAAATTTGATATTACTGTTTTGCTTTTAACTTCCTTTTGAACTATTTTATGTTATTTATTGTTCTAGAACTGTGGTAATGTCAAAACTAACTGGAAAGTTGGTGTACTAAAACTTTTCAGCAGTAGTTTACAATGTACAGTTACATTAAGGAATCAGTAAAGGGATATAAAGCGTGCTTAGTCACTGAGCCAGCGCCATACATGGCAGGTAACAGCTGAAAGTAACTGTTGAGACCTACCACGAGACAGCTCCTATCCCGTTCTGTAATGAAGGTCGTCATGGCTGCTATTCTATTATTCCTAATCTACTGTGTCATAGACCGAGTGTAATAGAAGACTCATTATTGTACACTGCTCTGCAATGTATTACTATTGCAAAACATAGTACAAGCAACACACGAATATCCCAAGTTCAAACATCCCATTTTGCCAATAATAAAAATGTTTTGGCGTCACAAAATATTTGGAAAAAGGCGATTAAAAAGCTGCATGCTTCCGGAAATGGTAAAAATAGTACACTGCAGCCTGCAAACAAGCCCTCACCCCGAATCATTGATGGAAAAATACTAAAGGTAAAAGTTCGCAGAAAATGCTGCTGCAGTGCAACTTTTGTTTAATAAAAACCAAACAATCTGCTATTACCGGAATCATACTGATCTGCAGAATTTAGGCAACAGTGGATTAAAATAAAAATTTAACAATTATGGTTTCCCCCCCCCATTTTCCAGTATGGTCAATAGTCCTATTAAAAAGTACATCTTGCCCCACAAAAAAAACCCACATGATTTAAAGAAAAGTAGCTGCGACTTAAGAGGGTTAGCATTATGGTAGATCAATGTACATTTCTTAAATACAAGGCTACGTTCAAATAGGAGTTAGTTCCAGTTTCCTGTTCCATCACAGAAACACAAAAAAAATTACAGTGGTGTTCGATCGATTAGATTACCAAGTTTTGGCTTTTACATGAACACACTTTGAACACTCCAAAAACATGGCTGCGTTTGTCATGGGAATGATGGAAAACCTTTGCCATAGATATTGATGAAAAATATGGGAATATACACTTCTCCCACTAGCACCAATACTAGCCATTTTGGGTATGGTTCAAAAGTTTTACGATCCTGGAATTTTGTGGCCAACTTTATGACAAGGAGCTATTCCATAGTCTCTGTCCCTTGTACAAAGCAATATATTTATATAATATGCTGGGGAAAGGGTAGCAGAGCAGCGGTCAAACTTATAACCAGCTCACAGACCATCCCCCCACACACACACATTGCCGCTGACCCTCCACTTAATTGGGCAGTGCCCTCCTGAGCTGCTCTGTCCGTACAGTTGCACAGTGCTGCTCTAAGAATGAATAATGGCGTCAACTCCAGAAATGGTACCATTAGGCTAGGTTCACACCTGCCTTTTTTCCCCTTTTTGGCAGTATGTTTTTTTTGCTCGGCAACTGACCCTTCCTGATAGACCAGTTTGCATCTTTTTTGTGTATCTCACATGAAACAAAAATACACAAAATCTGTCTTGATGATGCATGTTAAATATATGACAATGAATCAGTCTTTTTGCAGGTATTTATCCACCCTGCTTTGCCAATTTGTGGCAGATTGCACCCTCTGCAAATGTAAGATCTATAGTAAGTCTGCAATAGAAGTATATAAAAATCTGCATCATGCACATTTTGTCCTCAATATGTGAATGAGGTTTTGTAAAAATCCTATTCACTTAAAGCAATTTGTGTGTGAAATATACACTAAAAACCTGCAAGCATTTTGTCACATGTAAAAGTGGCAGTGCAAAAGCCAAGAGGGGGAAGAGGGGGTTCACAAAAATACCTTCAAATTCACACAGCGTTTTATGGGAAACTGGCACTGCAGTTTTGATCCAATTTTCTATTTTATTTTTATTTAGCCAAAGCCATAAACAAGTACAGCATGGAGAATTACAAGGGTAAATGAATATATGAGGTGGCCAACGATGCCAATTTCCACACTGCCAGAAATGTGGTGTTCTGAAGCAGAAAATCACTGAAATCGTACTGCTACTTAAAAAGGCATAAAATGATATACTCCAGCTTGCTTAGAAGTAGCATTAAGCAGATGATCCGCAGCTTATACTTTTAAAATAAAAATTTTTTTTTTATTAATATTCCATTAAAAATGTGATAATACAGGGTAGGAGATGGGCACAATGATTAAGACTATGTATTAGTCGAAACGCGTCGTGCAATCTGTAGCACTGGTGCTGTATTACAACTCTCCTACCCTGTATTATCAAATTTTTAATGGAATATTTATAAAAAAAATAAATAAATTTATTTTAAAAGTATAAGCTGAGGATCATCTGCTTAATGCTACTTCTAAGCAAGCTGGAGTATATCATTTTATGCCTGTTTCCTGCTGCTCTCCCGAGCTGAAGCTGACTGGGAGTCTCCGTGCTTTGCAAGCCGTTAAACAAGGTACTATTAATCTCATATATCAGTGAGCTGACAAGTGACTTTTCACATGCTACTTAAAAAGGGGTATGTTATAGTGTTTTAAAGTTAATTTTAAATATAGCTAGTTTGGTGGATCAACTTCTTTTTCCTTTGTGTGCTGCCCAGCAGCAGAGGCTTGCGGTTTATAGTAAGTAAATGGAGCACAAGCCTCTGCTGTTGGATGGCACAGGAAGCGAAGAGAAGCAGATCCTGCCTGGGATGCTTCACAATGGCAGCGGTGGAAGACTGGGAGATAACCAAACAAAAAAAAAAAAAAATAAAACAAAAATTGGACTTTGAAACCCGCTGGATGCGGTCTTCGTAAACATTTTTTTTTGTTTGGTTATTTTTGGCTTCCTGGATTCGGGACTGAAGGCTTTGCATCCTTAAACAGTTGATTTGGCTGTGCTGCTGGAGACTGTATACCCTAGGAGATAAAATATGGCTTTTTTTGTATTAAGCCACACTCTGACCTTATTTAACAGTATTTAATAAAAAAATTCTAGCACCCCTTCAATTGGTTTCTTTCTTCTTTTCCCATTCAGGTCTACTACTAAACTCAAAGAATACATCTTGAGTTTGACAACGCTAAAATAAACAAGAATACAGAAACAAATAACACGTCCATTAAATGATTTTAATTTATATTGGCCCATTTCTGGAATAAACAAGATAATAGAGTACACATTTATAGAGTATTTAATACCTTAGGAGGAACGGTAATGTTACTAAAGAAAATGAAGAACTGCTACAGGAACTAGCTTTCTGCATGAGTAGAATGCAAACTAAATATTGCTTGGACAAAAGACACAGCTGCATAACATTGTCACAAAATATAAACCCCCTTCTTAGCAATATACTATTGACTTTATATGTACATGTCTACAATGTCATTGTTCAAACTTTCCTGAATCACGTGGTCATCAGTTTACAACACTGTTTTGTCCGTCAAGATAAGTCGATTCAGAACATTTTATCATAAGCGTTAAATTATCAATAGTATTCAGGAAATGTTTGTTCTTCATACATAATATAAAATCTAAATGAACATTATTGCTATATAGCAATGATCATGAATTCTATTCATGAATTCGTGATCATATAGGCCGACATGATTGTTCTTAAGCCAAAAATGACCACATAAATACACAACTATGGCAGCAGTACTTAAACTCATTGCAGAATGATGCATAAAATGTCTCGACAGATGACACCATAAACACATGAGCATAGTAAACACTGTTCTGAAAAAAAAAAAAGAAGTTACATAAAACTGACAGGCTGTGCATAGTTTTAGGAAAATGCTTAGATATAAAATAACTGCCTGCATGTGACAGTAACTGGCGGTAAATGTACTCCTTGTAAGTCACGTAACTATTTACAATAATAATACACCATAGCTAAATCCTACGTACAGAAGAACAATCCTGTAAACTGTATCATCATTGGGATACATGAGATGTATAGACATCAGTGGAAGCAGCATTTTTTGTCAGGTTTCGGCTTTCTCCTTCGCTGGTGTTCAATGTTAACAGCACTGTGATTTACTTTCTGCTGGCATGGTTTCCTGGTCAAGCTGTACACTGCCGACATCATTTTCCTCCACAGGAAAGTTCTTGGAGTTGGCAAGTATGTTTTCCACCAAGCATCGAGTAGCTTCATCGATGTTAACATTATCCTAAAACAAAAAAGTTAGTTTTGTAAAACTCATAACAAAAAATAAAACTTGAGGGAATAAAGACCTTTCCGAAGCTCTAGCTAAACATCAAGATACAAATAACTGGACCCTTGATAGTGGTTTATATGGTACTATAAAAGGACATTTTTTTAATGTGTTGCATTTTTAGTAGCTTTTTTTCTTTTTTACAAAACTGTGTTTCCTATAGTTACAAAACAAATAATAAACAGTGGGTTGAAAAAGTATTCAAAAACCTTGAACTGTTCCTCATTTATAAATGTTACACTCACAAATGTATTTTATGTGATACTTCATAACAGAGTAGCAAGTATCTGTGAAGCGTAAAATGATGTGCGCTTTTCCAAAAAAAAAAAAAAAAAAAAAAAAAAGTGTAGCGTGCTTATGTATTCAGCCCTTCTGAGTCAATACTTTGTAGGACCACTATCAGCTGCAATGACAGCTGAAATCAGTTGAGGTATATCGCCTTTGTACATTTAGAGGCTAGAATGTTTGCCCATTCTTCTTTGCAAAATAGTTCTAGTTCATACAGATTGGTTAGTGAACAGTAATTTTTAAAGAGAACCCCCTCTTGCTGAGGACAGCACAAGCTAGTGACAGACATGCGGTTTCCAGTGCTTCCAGTACTGGAAGAATGTCATATGGTCAGATGAAACCAAAGTAGAACTGTTTGGTAGAAACACAACTCGTCGTGTTTGGAGGAGGGAGAATGCTGAGTTGCATCCAAAGAACACCAAACCTACTGTGAAGCATGGTGGTAGCACCATCATGCTTTAGGGCTGTTTCCCTGCAAAGAACCAGGACGACTGATCCTTGTACATGAAAGAATGAATGGGGCCATGCATCGTGAGATTTTGAGTGCAAACTTCCTTCCATCAGCAAGGGCATTGAAGAGGAAATGTAGCTGGGTCTTTCAGCATGACAATGATCCCAAGCACACCGTCATGGCAACGAAGGAGTGGCTTCGTAAGAAGCATTTCAAGGTCCTGGAGTGGCCTAGCCAGTCTCCAGATCTTAATCCCAGAGAAAACCTTTGGAGGGAGTTGAAAGTCCATGTTGCCCAGCGGCAGCCCCAAAAAATCACTGCTCTAGAGGAGATCTGTATGGAGGAATGGGCCAACATACCAGCACAGTGTATGCCAACCTTGTGAAGACTTACACAAAATGTTTGACCTCTGTCATTGCAAACAAAGGATATATAACAAAGTATTGAGATTAACTTTTGTTACTGACCAAATACTTACTTTCCCCCATAATTTGCAGATAAATTGTTTTCTCATTTCATCTCCAATAGTTGAGGACTACCTATTATGTTAATTACAGGCCTCTCATCTTTTTAAGTGGGAAAACTTGCCCAATTGGTGGCTGACTAAATACTTGTTTTTCGCGTTCGTGCGCGTTCGTGCCTGCGTTCGTGCGCTCGTGCGTGTGCGCGTTCGTGCGCGTTCGTGCGTGCGTGTGCGTTCGTGCGTGTGTGCGTGGTGTGTGGCGCGTTACAGGCTCGCTTTTAGTGTGCTGCGCAAGCGCTCGTGCTACGTGTGTGCGTCGTGTGTGTAGAAAATATTTGATCCCTTGCTGATTTTGTAAGTTTGCCCACTGACAAAGAAATGAACAGTCTACAATTTTAGTAGGTTAATTTTAACATTGAGAGATAGAATATCCAAAATAAAATCCAGAAAAATCGCATTGTATAAATTATATTTCTCTCATCAAGATGCAAATAAATTTGATCCCTCTGGCAAACAAGACTTAATACTTGGTGGTAAAACCTTTGCTGGCAAGCACAGCAGTCAGATGTTTTTTGTAGTTGATGATGAGGTTTGCGCACTTGTCAGGAGGAATTTTGCTCCACTCCTCTTTGCAGATCATCTCTAAATCATAAAGATTTTGAGGCTGTCACTGGGCAACTCGGAGCTTCAACTCCCTCCATGAGTTTTCTTAGGGATTAAGGCCTGATGTACTTCTTTTTGAGCCATTCCTTTGTTGCCTTGGCTGTATGTTTTGGGTCATTGTCTTGCTGAAAGACCCAGCCACAACCCTGGTGGAGGGAAGGAGGTTGCCACTCACTTTGATGCGGTGAAGTAGTCCTGTGCACTTAGCACCCCAAAAACAATGTTTCCACCTCCATGCTTGACAGTGGGGATGGTGTTCTTTGTGTCATATGCAGCATTTCTCTTCCTCCAAACACAGCGAGTTGAGATAATGCCAAAGTGGTCAATTTTTGTCTCATCTGACCACAGCACCTTCTCCCAATAACTCACAGAATCATCCAGGTGTTCATTGGCAAACTTCAGATAGGCCTGCACATGTGCCTTCTTGAGCAGGGGGACCTTGCGGGCACTGCAGGATTTTAAACCATTATGGCATAATTTGTTATCAATGGTTTTCTTGGTGACTGTGGTCTCAGCTGCCTTGAGATTATTAAAAAGTTCTCTCTGGTAGTTTCAGGCTGATCTCTCACCTTCCTCATGATTAAGGATACCCCACGAGGTGAGATTCTGCATGGTGCCCCAGATCTATTTTGGCTGACAGTTATTCTGTATTTCTTCTATTTTTTTACTTTTGTACCAACAGTTGTCTCCTTCTCATCCAGCGTCTCACTTATGGTTTTGTAGCCCATTCCAGCTTTGTGCAGGTCTATGATCTTGTCCCTGACATCCTTAGAGAAGCTACTTTTGTGTCTTGACCCTATGTTGTAAGAAATTTGAGAGTCTGACGAGTCGTAAGTTGGACAGGAGTCATTTGAAAGCTGTCGTTAAATGTAGGGTAATCACAGGAGTTGATTAGGAGCATCTAACTGGTTGGTATCTAACCAACTCTTAATGGTTGGTAGGGGATCAAGTACTTATTTCTCTCAGCAAAATGCAAATAAATTTATATAATTTATACAATGTGATTTTCTGGATTTTATTTTGGAGATTCTATCTCAATGTTAAAATTAACCTACCCTTAAAATTATAGACTTTTCATGTCTGTGTCAGTTGGCAAACTTACAAAATCAGCCAGGGATCAAATATTTAATTTCCTTCAGAGTGAGAGTGTGTATGTATGTATTTATTTATATACACACACACCTATACATACATACATATACACACAACCAAACAACACACACACACACGATATTATGAGTAATGATATAGGATCATAATTTCTTACAGTAAAATAGGAACATCTCTGCTTTGGGAACCATACTGTTATTGTTTACTTAATATATTAACTTAATATTAACTACAATTTCTATATCAAATTAATGGTCCTCGTCATTACTGACCTGCCTGCTCTCTTCTGGGCTCATGAAATATATATCTTATATAGTATTTAAATAGGAATCAAGGAGGTCGGGCACAGATTATGGATGCTCATTTTAGGGTGAATACTCTACTTAAAGTGGTGTCCCCACGAAGCAAAGTGTACTGCACAGGTTAGCTTTCAGCTGTGAGCCCACCATGCATGAAAATGACAAGGAAGGTGCTTGCAGCTCCCCATTTAACTCTGTGGGAGCCCCCTAATATAGCTGAGCACGCACACCGCTATATTTGGAACTCCCGTAGAAATGAAAAGAAAGGACTGTTGCAAGTTCCGCTCTCCTCATTCTCAGGCATTGTCGGCTCACAACTAGCTGAGAGCTAACATGTGCGGTATACTTTGCTTCTCGGAAACACCGCTTTACATTAGGTAACAGTAGGGAAACGCCATTTTTTGTGTTTTTCTTGGCACAGGTAGAAGTAGTTTTCATAATGGAATAAAAGTTATGTTTTAGTGGATCACCAACAGTACCCTGCTTAGCAATGAACTATGAATAAAATGGAATTTGGAAGCGGCTCCTAATGTAGTTTCTAAGCTAATGGGTCATTCAATAGTTTTATGTTTACAAATCAAGACTATTAAGGAAACCAACAAATTGTTTAATTCCCCCAAAATTTCCTATTACAAACAATTTGTATAAACCGAATACATTTCTGCCACATAAAAGAGTTAGACCAAGGCTGTGGAGTCGGCAAGCCAAAGCCCCGACTTCTCAATTTCCCAAACCTTCGACTCCCTCATACACGGCGCATGTTTAAGCGATAACTTTATTATAGTAAAGTGGTAACATCAGGCTGTTTATCACCTTATGATACAATAATCAAGCTATTTAAGTAGAACAGACACTGACAAGCAAAATGGTAACAATGTTTTGATCTTTTGAATTCTTGTGGGTAGAGTTGAAGAAAAAGCTGTATTTGTATCCAAGTCCAGTCTGCACCAACAGTGGAATGTGAAAGAAGAGAC
Source organism: Phyllomedusa bahiana (assembly GCA_025379985.1). Taxonomy (NCBI): domain Eukaryota; kingdom Metazoa; phylum Chordata; class Amphibia; order Anura; family Hylidae; genus Phyllomedusa; species Phyllomedusa bahiana. The sequence continues at coordinate 74,754 of JAODAL010006267.1, read as the reverse complement.
CGGGGATCAGTTTTTGGTCAAGATATGCTTGAATCTGATCCAGAGCCAAAGGATTCAGGCAGTATGAAAACCAAAAGGGGGATTTCCTAAATACTAACAAAATAATAAAAATTAACATTTGATTTTTAGGACAAACATAACAATGCAGTTACAGGAAAGAAGCTGCGGGACTAAGCAGATGCTAAATACTTGCAAGTCAAATTTATGTATAAGATAGGTAAGATGACTGTATATAAAATTACAGTAGCCTCATGTACAAAGTAGTGGATGGTGAGATATGGAGCCTGAAAGTCACAAGTTCAAAACAATGTTACCATTTTGCATGTCAGTGTAAAATATATTTATTGGATATGACTTTAGAACACAAAAAAATTGTAAATATGCAAAACACTACAGGAACATTTGTGGGAGTCTCTGAATTTGTTCTGAGAAATAGTATTGCCTCCATCAGATCCTGCATACATGACCTCACATCTGATCTCATTTCCAGGCTAGAGAACGGTATCTCTACACTAACTTGGGTTGGGGGCAAAGCGGTGACCACAGGGGAAACATCTCTAACAATGTCAGGGTATAAAGGAATTGCCTCAGCCACAGTCAGTATTGATGAATGGTTGAACTCTTCTACTTCTTTGAAAGCAGGTGAAAAATTTGCTGAAATCTGTTTGCCATGCCAGCGGAATTTTTTCCCCTGGGGCAGCGCTTTGCCTGCTCCAAGTCATCAATTACACTCCGCATCTGATGAGGCTGAAGCACTTGAGCAGTAGCACTGGCCGGACCCAATTCTTCTTGCTCTTTGCACTGCATCAAACTAACTGAACTAATTATATATTTTGGGAGTCGGAGTCTGTCCCTTTTAGGACTACTCCGACTCCTGCAAAATAAGCACCGACTCCACAGCCCTGAGTTAGACACAAAATAAAATTAAACAGTCTATATTGAAAAATTACTAAATACAACTAGAAAGACTAAAGGCTTGTTCCAACGGCTCGGACAATCCACAGCAAAGCCCGTTTCAGATTACACCCTTTGTATACAAGAAAATGGAACTTGATTAGTTGATATAGTGCACAGGTTTCTCTCATTCGGACACTGAAGTGTAATGATTGCATAACATGTCCTGTAGGGATCCAGAGTTACAGTCTGTGATGTACTCCACAGTAGCACTTACAACAGCATAGCTTAAACCCATCCCTCATCCAGCATGGTAGTCAGGCCCGGACTGGCGGTAAACCTCACCGGGGCGAGTGCTGGCGCTGGTCTGTGGTGCAGCTACAGGAGCCGCAGCAGTCGCATACACAACCAGAGCCCTGAGCCAGGTGGCGACTCTTCTGATCCCGGCCGTTCAGCCCTCTGGAGGCCACGCAGCAGGCAGCGCGATATGATGTCATCGCACTGCCTGCTCCGTAGCCCACATTAGTCTGCAAGTGGCCGTCTGCTCCAGACCAGGAGAAAAGAATGGAAAGAAGGACAACAGGTGAGTATTTTTTTTTCAACTGGGCAGACAAACCAGGCTATTTAATGGGGGCAGACAAACCAGGCTAATTAATGGGGCAGACAAACCAGGCTAATTAATGGGGGCAGACAAACCAGGCTAATTAATGGGGGCAGACAAACCATGGCAATTATGGGCAACAACCAGCTAATTAATGGGGGCAGACAAACCAGCTAATTAAGGTGCAGACAACCCAACATGCAATTAATGGGCAGACAAACAGTCTAATTAATGGGGCCAGACAAAACGGCTATAATGGGGGCAGACAAACAGTCTAATTAATGAGGGCAGACAAACAGGCTATTAATGGGTGCTATAAAACCAGCTATTAATGGGGGCAGACAAACCAGCTATAATGGGGGCATCCTATCTATCTGGCTATGACTGGGGAAGGCCCTGTCTATACTACCCAATTAGGGGTATAGCCCTACCTACCCAACTACTGCCGGTCTATGTAACTACTTCTAATGGCCCTAATAAAACCTTAAATAAATGTGGGGGGCCATACCATCTACCTTATGAGGGACCTAAAACTACTGAAGGGGCTAATAGATATCTAATGGGGGACTAAATACCTTCCTACCTACTGTGGGGCCTTTTTACTTATCTGTCTACTTAGGGGAACTCCGTATAATACCCAATTAGGTATATAATACCTAATAGGGTATTATATACCTCTTTACCTACTGAATAAATCTGTAGACTTACTGAGGAGGCCTATTTACCTATATTCTGAGAGTACCTATATGTCTACCTACTTTGGGAGGTCTCTATACTTACCTGCCTACTGGGGGGGGGGGGAGGCTTGTATATGAGGACAAACCATGGTTGGATAAAGCGTTCATAGAAGTCTGGGATAAATTAATAAGATAAAGAAAAAGTAATGTTTACCTGTGAGTCATTGGATGTGACTGTGTATTTTAATGGTGACTGATAGATCAGGACAGTGTTCTCCTGTACATTGTGTAGCCCAAAATTTAATCGAGTGGCTTTTAGGGCCCTAGCAATGCACCAAATACGGCAACTTACATGCCGATAGATCCATTGTCCTGCCACATCTCATTACTAAATCAGATCAAGATCCTCCAAAATTACAACAGCTCGCCACATGTCAGTGCCCAACCCTGCATTACAGTATAAGGCTATGTCTACACGGGTTTGGACAAAAACAGTCTGAAAGTTAACTGGGTTTTTGTCCGATGCACGACCATGATTTTTGTCACATTCTGAGCAAAAACCGCAGTCGGTTCTCGTTTTTCTGTCGCCGACCCATACAATTTATTGTATGGAACGCCAAAGGCAAAACCTAAAACGCCGGCATATTATACAACATGTTGTATAATATGCTGGTGCCAGAAAACGAGCAGAGAAAAGACGACCTGTGTAGACTACAGGTCGTTTTCTCTATTAAAGTCTAAGGGCAGGCTGAATGATCGCACATTCAGTGGTTTTAGAATTCTAAAACTGCCAAAAATACGCTCGTTTTTATATGCCCTGTAGACCTAGAATAAGACTCATAGCTAAAATCAATTTAAAAAAAAAAAATAGAATAATCAGTGTTATAATATTCATTTTCACACTTTGTAAATAAATTATCATCATCAGTTACCTTGGCAGAGGTTTCAAACCATGTAACAAAACCATTTTCTTTGCAGAAGTGGTCCAGTTGAGAGGGGCTGTGCGTGCTGTTCTCCCTTTTTTGATCACATTTATTGGCAAGAAGTATTGCAGGTATAGGACCACCACCAGGAAGGTGAACTTTACCATCCAGATCAGATTTCCACTTTGTGATGGCTTCAAAGGTGGAACCTCTTGTTACATCGAAAACCACAAAGGCGCCCACTGCCTCCTTGTAATACACTCTGGTCATGTTCCCGAATCTTTCCTGTCCTTTATTTAAAAAAAAACAACAAAAAAAAATTACAGATTTGTACCTTTTTTTTTTTTTTTTTTTTTAAATCTACATGATCTCAAAGCTTTGTAGATGAAACCAAAGGGGCAAGAAAACATATGCATGCAGTACTTCAACAAGGAAAATTTTTATAAGGCTCAACTCAACATAATATGTTCACTAAAGTATTTGAACACCCTTGTAACTTCCCATGTTAATAAATTTATATTACGTATTGGAAACTTTTGAAAAATCTGGTAAAATCAAAAGAACGCAGTAGTTTTCTACAAACTCATATAGCTTTGCACCTCAGATGTATTACATCAGATCACCAATCTTTTTTTTTTTTTTTTTTTTTAAAGGGTTGGATAACACACTTCATAAGTACAAACCCATAAGGGTGGTCTCGTATAGATTTTATTTCAAATGCCACTGCCATTTTAAATGACACAGCTACAAATGGATCCAGGACCGGTATAAGTCCTTCCTTTATATTTTTTACAATAGCATTGATTTTTTTTTTTTTTTTAAACTTTTAAATTTTTTAAGATCACTCTTACTAGCTTGAAATAGAATTCTTCCCAGAACGGATCCACATGCATGGATAAAGTCAACCTCAAAACGGTCACTTTTTGTGCAGGTCAAAGAACCAGACCCTTATGAACCTTGTGCAGGTCACATATACTCAGATTTACGGTATTACATCTACAGATTGAGAGAAGTAGCATCAAATAAAACCCACTTTGGGTAATATTCATCAAAAAATTGCACAAAAAGGCTGGTTTGGCACCTGTCCCATTCATCTGAAAATAGATTTCTAACTTCTCAAAAGGTAAAAGCAAAACGTTAAAGTCACTCGACACATGGTTTTTGGGATACGTCCAGGTAAGCAGCTTTCACCAAAGATGTTTGAGAAATTACAAAAAGGAATTTCAGGCGAATAGCTTTGATGCATAGATAGGAGAAATCCCGCGCAAGAACTCATTATCTGTAATATTTAAGACTCTCAGGCACGGTCATCTGCTTGGAAACGAGCATAGGCTATTTGCGAGGTGGGCATGTAAGTTGGAGGATGAGGAGCTTCCTGAGAATTTTCGAACACCACAAGAAATAAGGGAACACAAGATACCCTTTAAAGATACTACATGGTACAAAGAGCTGGCAGATGATCTGGGTCCTTTTAGAGTGGATTGACAGGCAGTGCTGAGGTGGTCGGAGTCAGGAAACTGATCTTTACACAGGTGATTTATAACTAGCGGGCAGTAATCCGTTATAAATTTTACATATATTATATGACTAGCGGTATTTGAGGGTGGGATGGAGGGTTGGTTTTATGTTGTCTTGCTTTCTTTTATTTTGTTTATATGAAAAACTGATACGAAGTGTACTCTAAGCAAATATTTTGTATACCTGTAAAATGGTTAATAAAAAAATTGCACAAGGGAGAAGTGCACAAGTTGCTCATAGCAAGCAATGGAGGTTGTAGATTTCATTTTCCAACACAGATACAAAGAAGATTTTAGCTTTCGTTTTTTTAACTATGAGAAATATTTTCTTGTTTTGCATGGACCACATTTGATTTCCACTCTTGTGTACACCATTGCCATATTTGCTAGAGATGCCCCTTTATTATCAAAAAATGTATTCCACTGATTGGCCTGGGACAGGGAGATTCGGTAACAAAGGGTAAAAATGTGATTTCCCTGTGCCAGTCTGACACTATTTGTCTTGCTGACATTACAGACCTTCCATATACTGACCTATGACCACAGAGGCGTCCAGAGATCCAGTAGATGCTATGGTACTCCTCTGTACAACTTAGTGGTTGTAGGTTGCCATAATAGGATAACCTGCATGAGGCCTTTTCATAACAAACAGCAGTTTTTCAATATCATGTAACATTTCCATGCTGAATACAAGGGTTTGCCATTATTTCTTAAAACTCCCCTACTGTCCTCCAACTGTAAAAAGCTACTAACCCACCCCAGCACCATCGGTGCTATGTTGTTCTCCCCTGCTCCCTCACCTAAGCGTATATTGCTCGTGATTCTCCAGCCACTTATTGCCCGCAGTCATCATGTGCAGGCATGTGACCCCTATGGCAGTTATATGTGATGTCACAGAAGGGGGTACATCGACCAGTGGTGGTGCTGCTGAAGTGGCTGAGTACATTATTATTTCAGTACAATTGGGAGAAAAGGGTAGTTTTAAAAACTAATAAGATCCTCTTTAAATGGGTTTTCTCATTAGGCTGTTTCACCACCAGCTTCAGGCTCCAACCTCCTGTTCAGGCTGTGAATGGTTCTACAGCAGTGACTGACATTTCGGCTATGCTATGCTTAGCTGTTAGAAGAACATTGGTGATGGAGGGGTTTTAACAGTAGTGCACAAAGCTACAGAGCTCTAAAGGATTACAGTTTGTCAGTAAGAATCAAACACGCTCCTGTGTTGCTAATAAAACACAGCAGGGAGTGACGTCTCTATCCAGGCCAGGGCTGTTAGAACAGCGAGCGGTCGTCAGTCACCTAGGGAAACTTGTGTACACAAATAGGAGACAAGAACTGCTCTAGCTCTGAAAGGAATCAAAATAAGACCAGATTATTTGGTTATAAACTACTTACCTTTGCCTGTATGTTTCACCCCTTAACCCACCACGGTCAAAATAACATAGCTCCTCATTTTTTTACCTCCCTACCTTCAAGAGCCATAACTTTTCTTTTTATTTTTCCACCTAAATAGACATATGGTGCTTTTATTTTGTGGGACAAGATGTATTTTCTAATCGATCATTCACCAAACCATAGAATATACTGGGAAACCGCAAAAAAATTCAAGTGGGGCAAACTATGAAAAAAAAAAAAAGTATTTGCAACCTGTTTGCGGTTTTTTTTTTTTCTTACATCGTTCACTCTTCGGTATAAAAGGATGAATTATCTGTATTAATGCAATAGCAAATATGTTGGGTTTTCATTATCTTATATATAAAAATGTTTTTTATTATAATATGTTATATATAAAAAAAATTGGGGTTATATTCCAAAAAAAAAAACACACACCTCTTCTCTTCTTTGAATTTGCAACCATTTACTGCAACCTCTAACTTTTTGTTCTTCCACCTTTGGACCGGAATGAGGCAATTCTTAGGTGCTGAAGTGTACTTTCTACTGGTACCATTGTGGGATAAACGCAACTTTTTTGATCACACTTCAATTTGTAGAGAACGTGAAATGACCCAAGAAAATGCATTTGAACCTTTTTTTTTCTTCTACGATCTTCAGCATATCTAACAGCCGGCACCCATTACATATGTAGGGCGCTCAGCGAGTTAGCCCGCTCCATACTCCCTTAACACTGCCATGACTTACTAATACATCATGGTGGGGTAAAGGGTTTTACCACAATAGGCTTGATGGCATATCGCTTCTGGGACCTGCACTGATCTTGGGAACGGGCCCCCGAAAGATACAGAGCAGGCTATTCTATGGGAGTTCCGAGCACAGCCAAGTAAAGTCGGCTGTGCTCAGAACTCCCATACGGAGAACTGTGAGCAAGCACGACTGGCTTTCCAGCCTGCGCTGTGACTTTTGGGGGACAGTTCCCGAGATAGGTGTGGGTCCCAGAGGTGAGACTTGAACCTATCGGACTTTGATGGCTTAGCCTGTAGTCTATGGTGATAAAACCCCTTTAAAGCTAATCATTGTGATGAGAATACACCTTTGAGTAAAAATGACCTATGACAGGATGCCATAAAAAAATAAAATAAAGCAGAAAGAATAGCTTGTTTTCAAGCAACACAAAACTAAAGTGCAAAAAGTGAATGGGGATTTCGGCAATTTCGCACTATAGCTGCAACATGTTTCAAGCAACTGGCACAATAACCTGCTCTTACTTCCCGAAATATTCCTTTTGGTCTCCGACATTTATGCTTTCCGATCAGGAAGCTCCTGCTTTCATTATCTGGCTTTGTGAATGTATGAGAGTAGTTGCAGCATGACACCACATGGGAAGAATTATTATCCCCTGCATGTGTATAATTTAGTGAGAGATGGAATCGGTCCCTACAACATTTTTGTCATCCATAATGCACTACATTATAGCAAAAGCAACAGATGGTCACTGCCGTGATTCAATTTTAAGAACATTTTCTCATAAAATAATAATGCAAAGAACAAAACGAGGATGGCCTCCCCTCTCCCCCCATCATCAGGACACAAACATACGTTGTCTCTGTTCTCATACTTCAGAAAGTTATATCCATTTTTTTGACAGCTGCATTCAACTGATGCACTGTTAAGGTGGGCATCATAAGCAACATAAGTAAGCATTCTAGTTGCAATGGTTTTTGTATTATCTCTGGCCTACACACGTTATACAATAAAATCGGCTGATAGGATTGAAAATGAAGAGAGGAGTTGGAGAGGTGTTAGACCCCGGAGTCGATTGCCAAGCTCTCATCAATCGACTTGAGGTCTTAACGACTGTTAGGGACTTCACCTTCTACTGGGGTGTCCCAGCAGGTTATATGTCCCCCAGTAGGTGTATATAGATAGGTCCCCCAGCGGGCACATAGGCAGGTTATAGGTCACCCAGCGGGCACATAGGCAGGTCATAGGTCCCCCAGCGGGTACATAGGCAGGTCATAGGCCCCTCAGCGGGTATATAGGCAGGTTCTAGGTCCCCCAGCTGGTATATAGGCAGGTTCTAGGCCACCCAGCTGGTATATAGGCAGGTTATAGGCCCCTCAGCGGGTATATAGGCAGGTTATAGGCCCCTCAGCGGGTATATAGGCAGGTTATAGGCCCCTCAGCGGGTATATAGGCAGGTTATAGGTCCCCCAGTGGGTATATAGGCAGGTTATAGGCCCCTCAGCGGGTATATAGGCAGGTTATAGGCCCCCCAGCAGGTATATAGGCAGGTTATAGGCGCCCCAGCAGGTATGTAGGCAGATTGTATGGGGACATACTAAAAGGCATGAACAAAAAGAATGAACAAAAAGAATGAACATTATTACTAAGTAATAAAGTGCCACTGGAGAAAAGTAAAGAAGAGGTTAGGGCTAAATTAAAGATTGAATAAATAGAACACAAGATAAGTTTATATTGGAATGAACAATTATATTTTAGAAACAGGTACCTAGAACTTTTAGAGGTTGCATAAATAGGCTGGGGCATGATCAGGATATAATAGGCAGTTTAGAGTGAAATGAACACATATTCCACTAAAAGGTGCCTAGCCACTTTACCTGTGCATGATAGGTGGGGAATGAACAGAATTTATTGGCAGATTAGATTGAAATGTACACCTATTCCTTAGAAACAGGTGTTTAGCACTTAACCTGTTCATTCCCCACCTATAATGCACAGGTAAAGTGCTAGGAACCTGTTTAGGTTGAATATGATTTCATTTCACTCTAAACTGCCTATATATCCTGTTCATTCCCCACCTATCATGAACAGTAAAGTTTAGGCACCTGTTTCTATGGAATTTATGTTCATTTTCACTCTAAACTGCCTATATATCATGTTCAATTCCAACTTATCATGCACAGAGTAAAGAGCTAGGCACCTGTATGTATGGATCATGTGTTCATTTTCACTTCAAACTGCCTATATTTCATGGTTCATTCCCCACCTATCATGCCACAGGTAAGTGTATAATACCTGTTTCTATGGATTTTGTGTTCATTTTAATATAAATCATTCTCTATATTCTATTTATTTAATCGTTATTTAGCCCTTTAAAACTTCTTTAACCTTCCTTAGCTCTTTATTACCTAGTAATAGTGTTCATTCTTTTTGTTCATTCTTTTTCTTCATGCCTTTTAGTATGAACCGATTGTATATCCCCTAGCGGGTACATAGGCAGGCCATAGGCCCCCCCTAGCGGGTACATAGGCAGGCCATAGGCCCCCCCTAGCGGGTACATAGGCAGGCCATAGGCCCCCCGGGGGGTACATGGGCCCCCAAGGCCCCCCGGGGGGTTACAAGGCACCATAGCCCCCCCAGCGGGACTGGGCAGGCCATAGGCCCCCCCAGCGGGTACATAGGCAGGCCATAGGCCCCCCCTAGCGGGTACATAGGCAGGCCATAGGCCCCCCCCAGCGGGTACATAGGCAGGCCATAGGCCCCCCCCCAGGGGGGACAGGCAGGCCTGGGCCCCCCCCCGGGGGGTAAAAGGGCAGGCCTGGGCCCCCCCCAGCGGTTACATAGGCAGGCCATAGGCCCCCCCAGCGGGTACATAGGCAGGCCATAGGCCCCCCCAGCGGGTACATAGGCAGGCCATAGGCCCCCCCAGCGGGTACATAGGCAGGCCATAGGCCCCCCCCACCGGGTACATAGGCAGGCCATAGGCCCCCCCCAGCGGGTACATAGGCAGGCCATAGGCCCCCCCCCAGCGGGTACATAGGCAGGCCATAGGCCCCCCCCAGCGGGTACATAGGCAGGCCATAGGCCCCCCCAGGGGGTACAAAGGGGCCTGGGCCCCCCCGGGGGTACATGGCGGGCCCATCCCCCCCCAGGGGTACTAGGCAGGCATAGGCCCCCCCAGGGGGAAAATAGGCGGGCCATGGGCCCCCCCCTAGCGGGTTTACTTAGGCGGGGCCCATGGGCCCCCCCTAGGGGGGTTACTTTGGCAGGCCATGGCCCCCTGGGGGGGTACATAGGCAGGCCATAGGCCCCCCTAGCGGGTACATAGGCAGGCCATAGGCCCCCCTAGCGGGTACATAGGCAGGCCATAGGCCCCCCTAGCGGGTACATAGGCAGGTCATAGGCCCCCCTAGCGGGTACTTTGGGCGGGCCCATGGGCCCCCATAGGGGGGTACTTAGGCAGGGCCTTTAGGCCCCCTAGCGGGTACATAGGCAGGCCATGGCCCCCCCTAGGGGAAATTAGGCAGGCATGGGCCCCCCCCTAGGGGGGGTCATAGGCGGCCTTTTGGCCCCCCCCTAGCGGGTACTTTGGCGGGGCCATGGGCCCCCCCTAGGGGGGGTACATGGGCGGGCCCTGGGCCCCCCCAAAGGGTACATGGGCGGGCCCCATGGGCCCCCCCTAGGGGGGGTACTTGGCGGGCCATAGGCCCCCCTGGGGGGGTACATAGGCAGGAAATGGGGCCCCCCTAGCGGGTACATAGGCACCCATGGGCCCCCCCTTGGGGGTTTTACAAGGGGGGGCCCCTTTGGCCCCTAGGGGGGGTTACATAGGCGGGCCATGGGGCCCCCCCTAGGGGGGTTACATAGGCAGGCCTTTTGGGCCCCCCCCTTGGGGGGTACATAGGCAGGCCATAGGCCCCCCCAGCGGGTACATAGGCAGGTCATAGGCCCCCCCAGTAGGTACATAGGGGGTAAAGGGCCCCCCCCAGTGGTACATAGGCGGTTTATTTGGCCCCCCCGTGGGTACATAGGCGGTTATGGCCCCCCCCCAAAAGGTACATAGGCGGCTTGGGCCCCCCCGTAGGTAATAGGCGGGCCCCTATAGGCCCCCCGTAGGTACTAGGCAGGCTTTTTGGGCCCCCCATAGGTTTAAAAGGCAGGTATAGGCCCCCCAAAGTATATATAGGCAAGTTATAGCCCCCCCAGTGGGTATTGGGGCAGGTTATAGGCCCCCCCAGGGGGTATATTAGGCGGGTTATAGGTCCCCAAAGGGTATATGGTAGGTCATGGGTCCCCCCCCAGTAGGTTATAGGGATTATATGTTCCCCCAAAGGGGTATATAGGGGGTTATAGTTGCAAACCTGACATATCAATGACAACATAAAACAATATAGTAACCAAAGATAAATAGTATATATTAATCAATAGCATCAATAAATACATAGAACAAACAGATTCACACAACATCCGAAAAACCCAAATAATGTGAAGGTAAATTTATATAGTTGAAAAGTTTATGCACAGGCCACGGTGATGAAAATAAAAAAAATATCCAGTATCATAATCTAACTAAACATTATACAAATACAAGTGCAAGATACACAGATAGGAAAATCAAGGTAGTGAAAGCAAATATCAACTTGGGAAGAAAGTAAAATCAACAAACTCAATAAATAATCGGTGAAGTGCAATAAGAAATCTGACCATCGGAGCCTAACAAAAGATTACAGCACCCAGACGTGCGTTTTGAGAACCTTTTATCAGTTTTAGATATAATTTTTTTAAAGTTCTCAAATGTATATTACTCTCTCTGACTTCCCTTCTGTGAGCTTTAGTAGCATGGCAGTAACAGGATTGCTTGACTGTCCATCTTTGAGGCTAGATAAGTACCAAGAAGTGTAAGTATAATCTTCAGCATCTGATAAGTGTAACAAATACCCATCCCAAATGCAGAAAAAGATTATCCTATTTTCTATAATGTATTGCTGTTCATTGCAATTTGACCTAGCAGTATAGTCTAATCTCATCTATCTGTCAGAGAGAACAATATGGCAATCATGTCATTACCTACTATTTGTAATGATATTAGGGATAAGCAGCAACCAAAATGATGTAAGTCTGAACAACCGTTCAAAAGTTTTATCATCTCACATTTAGAGAAGGACAACATCTTATATGTAATTTTTTTTTATTGCATAGGACTATATATATATATATATATATATATATATATATATATATAATATATATACGTAAACATTCCAAGTAGATAAAAAAAAGTTAAGCAGGAGTATGGTTTTTAACAAAAATATTCCTTTCAGAAGTGTCCCGTTAAAAAAAAAAAAAAAAAAAAAAGTACAAAAAATTGTAAAATAAAAGATGTTGCCACATACAAGTTATGCCATTAACACTGCTACAATGGTTACATACTCAACACATCTTATGTTCATTAAATCATTAGAGCAATATGGCAAACATTTTTGCCATTCTGAGCACCACTTTAAAGTCACAGAGAACGCTTTAATCCATTTAGTGCACAGCTTAAAAAACTGTTGACTATGTGAGGGGTTAAGATGGGTGATGCAACACAATCAAGGATAGTCCTTTATTTCACAGTGCTTGCCTTTGTTAGACTATACTGCGATCAATGAAATTAACACGATAGAAAACCAAGATACAATGTAACAGAAAAATCGGTTTCATTGAAAAGAACAAAAATATATGTTCAGATAAAATGAAAAATTAGTGCACTGCACAACTATATTAGCACCATCCAATATGAACACTAACCCCCATACTGTGAAGTCCCTAGATCCCCACCGCAGATATTTCTAAAGTCCCCACTTCCCTTAAAGTAGTAGTATATCTGAATACATCTCTTGATTCCATATCATAAAGGAGGTCTCTGCTAGCAGCAGGAGACTGTTATACATAGTCTTTTAGAGTGGGAGGTAGGAGCCACTACTTCCTGGCCCGCACATGGTCACCATCATATCTGTATATGAGGGTTGTTTCGAAAATCACTGCCTTCTATGTGGTTAGGTTGGTCCATAACATCAAAAACAGATGATGGCGTTATGGCAATAGAATTTGAACATTCACACCAATATCTGTTCAATTTTGTTGCCAAGCAGCAGTTGGACAGTCTGCCAAAATAGTGTCCGACGCGAAAGCACATGTAATGCAAACATGTGGAATCTGACATTCATGGGTTTGACACCTTCTCACTTTCATCTTTCGGGCCCATGGACTGACTGCGATAGCAACATTTTGGTAGAAGGCGGCAGCCATAGCAGCTGAGAAAATGGGACACCTTAATTGGCTCCGATTTCCACGAGAGCGGCATGCAAGCTTTTGGTCAGCGTTGGTGAAAATAAAATAACCAAGGGTGGTGACCATGCCGAAAAATTATCTTTTTGTAGTGGAGAATGTACTCTACTAAGTTGTGTTACTATGTGCTTTATAGCAGTTGCTGTTTCCATGTAAATACTAGCGTATCTCAGGAAAACCCCATAGACATTATAGAGTTTTGGTTGGGCGAGTAATTTTTTTTTTCTAAAGCATCAAAAAAAAAACCAAAAAAAAAAAAAAAAAAAAAAACTATCAAACTGCTCAAGTAGGTTTTTTTTTTTATTTATTTATTATTTTTTTTTTTTTAAGAAAGTCTTTTTACCACATGAACATACCACAAATGCAGAATTAAAATAAAAGAAATACAAATTAAGGAACATTGGAGCAATAATCTTGGGAGATAGTTAAAGCATGTTGCACTTTTGAATAGTTGCCACTAACCCCAAAAATGGAAAAAAAAAAAAACCTGCATATTGAAGGTTGGAATCACACATCAGTTTGGTAGTAGGTTTTAATGCCAAAATCAGCAGTGGATTTAGAAAAGCTGCTGCGAATGTTAAATACTGCGGCTTTTTTTTACAGAATGTACAGTAAAGGTATGTTCACAAGGCTTATTGCGGCACGTATAGTAATTCCAAAGCACGGGGGGGGGCCCATAGATGTACTCACCGCTAACAATTGACATGTCAATTCTCCCCCTGCGTCTACAATACGATCGTATTGTACGCACGGGAGGACAACATGTAATCCATAGCTCTCTCTGAGAGCTATGAATTACCGTAAATTGTGCTGCACATTAAGCAAAACACACAAATATAAGCCGTGTGAACATACCCCAACGGTCTCAGACACCGCTGTGCAGACAGATCTAACACAGCCGCACTGCTGCAAAACCTCAGGGAGCCCATGGTTGGAGAACAATAATTACCCTAGATAAATATGTCCTAACATTACAACATGGCAAAAACCTCTTAACGGGAACCTGATGCACCCTTGTTTAAATAGTAAATAAAGTCACAATGTGCTATCGGCCTTTGTAATAGAAATTTTTTTCATTAGTTTTTCTCTTTGAGGACAGCCATCTTGCCCGAGTTGCATTTAAGAACATGTAGAGAGATGCAGTTTCAAGGGCATGGCATCCTGTGAACAAGAGCAGACCAACTGACTTCTATAGGAGAGTTTTCTAGGCATGATCTGTGACCTGGGAAGAAATCACAGTGTAGGGAGGGGGAGCTGTTACCATCTCCTTTTTTTGAATGGTGGAACCTGTGTTATCTATACACATTGGTGTCACCTTTCAGTGTAATCCTGCCTGTGCTGATAATGAGACTGCTTAAAAGTTCTCTCTACAGAAGAGGAAGTGTCAGACTATTATTAGGCCTAGTGGCCAAAGTGAAAGCTGCAGGATTTCAGGATCTTATAATAACTTTTGGCTATTTTTTTTATTCTATATAACCATCAATATTTTTATAATGTGTTTTTAACATAAAAAAGAAGTTAGTCATTTTCTAATGACACGTTCCCTTTAAAAGGAGGCTTATGCCGTTTTTGCTGTTTACAGTGGTATTCTAACCTACAGCAGTTTTGGAGAACTTACATTCTAGATCTTGTTGCCAAAGAGGAGTCCATCTTCATGAGCTGCCACTTACTCTGCCCACCCTCTGTTGAGTGGCCATTTTCTCCATATTTACAGCAATAGGTAAAGAACTGTCAATCAGTGGTAAGAGCACCTATCACCACCAAACAAAAATTTACAGTAGATACAATTAGAAGACTTTTCTCAAACCCATGCTGTTAGCAAATCAGATGATTTCACTTAGTATTACAGGAAAACAGAGTTAACTTTCACTTTGTCAGGCAGAGATCACAATCTGGTAAGATTCCTTCTGTGGGAGATACTAACGATGCAGAGGGAGTGGAGGACATAGCTTCTTGTACAGTGTTAATCTGAGTCTCTCACTGTACATCAACTGCAGTAGGCACAGCACACCGAGGACATATGTCTGACAGGGTTTACCTCTTGCTTCCAGTCTATTCCTCCATTGCACACATACATCCATATTACACTAACTCATGCATCCTGCCAGAAATCCATGTCCCATTGCCAGTAATGAGAATGCACGTCGTGGTTCATATGGTCATGACATGTCACTTATTTACCAAAGCATAGATTTCATATCCGTGAGCGGAAAATTACCGGTCACTTATTGATTATGTTCTCCTGTGAATTTCACATCACAGGCTGTGTTGTGTGCATAGTTGCCAACAATTGAAATTGAAAAAGCAGGAGTTTGCAGATGGCGGCGCGTAGCAAAAATTTGCATGGACACGCCCATCTTGCTGGTGTGCCACGCCTTCAAAAAGCCACACCCACTCCACCTAACTGCATAATGGCTTTGGAAGAAAGCCAGGTAGATGCCCTTATAGCCAGGTACATGCCCCCCCCCTTTGTTAGCCAGGTAGTGCCCCCCCCCTTTGTTAGACAGGTAGTGCCCCCCCCCTTTGTTAGACAGGTAGTGCCCCCCCCCCATTGTAGCTAGGTAGATGCCCCCTTTGTTTGCCAGGTAGTGCCCCCCCCTCTGTTGCCAGGTAGCGCGCCCTCCCCCCCCTCTGTTGCCAGGTAGCGCGCCCCGCCCCCGCCCCTCTGTTGCCAGGTAGCGCGCCCCCCTCTGCTGCCAGGTAGCGCCCCCCCCCCTCTGTTGCCAGGTAGCGCCCCCCCCCCCCCTGTTGCCAGGTACCGCGCCCCCCCCCCCACACTGTTGCCAGGTAGCGCGCCCCCCCCTCTGTTGCCAGGTAGCGCCCCCCCCCCCCTCTGTTGCCAGGTAGCGCCCCCCCCCCTCTGTTGCCAGGTAGCGCCCCCCCCCTCTGTTGCCAGGTAGCGCCCCCCCCTCTGTTAGCCAGGTAGGTCCCCCCCCCTCTGTGGCCTGGTAGTGCCCCCCCCCTCTGTTGCCAGGTAGTGCCCCCCCCTGTGTTGCCAGGTAGTGCCCCCCCCATTGTAGCCAGGTAGAGCCCCCCTATAAACTAATAAAGCCACTTACCTCACCAGGCTCCTGCAGCTCCGGACATCTCCCGGCCGACCGACTCAGCGTCGCAGGGGGGAGTGCAGCCGCGCGTCACACCCCCTGCGACACTGAGGTGTATGTACAGCGCACACCGGCGCTGTACACACAAGGGGAGGAAGGGAGGAGGGGAACGATCCCTCCTGCCTTCTCCCTGTACTGCTGACTGACTGCGGCCGCACAGTGAAACTCGCCGGGCGGGTGAGCAGCCGCTGCGGCCGCTTGACCCGCCTGTGGGAGCGGCCCGGCGGCGCCAGAATAGCGCACCAGTGCTACTCTGGCGCCGCGGTCCTCCGCTGCCTGCTGGCGGTGGGAGAAAATGCCAACACTGCCAGAGGGCGGGGGGGGGGGGACCCCCATTAGCGGGACCCCCCCGCCAAAAGCGGGAGATTTGGAATGTATGGGTTTGTGGCCTAGATGGTAATTAGGCATATACAATAAAATTAACCTGAAGAAAAAATTAGGAGAAATCTGCCTCACAAAGTTAAAACTCCTCTGTTGAAGGGGATCATCTCGGATTTCTGCTGTGGATGCACAACAAATTTCTGTGTAAACATGGCCTAATAAGTCAGAAATGTGTTCACAATATGCAGGAGTAACCTCTTCTGTTTAATGGAATTGTATATCAAACTCCAGCTCTGAACTCTACCACAAGAGATCTTTCCAATAAAACTGACTAGTTTAGCTCAATTTTTGTGCGCCCGTATGATGCTATCCACTCCTTTATTATACATATTACACAAGGAAAATCTTACAATAAAGCAAAAGGGTTTTCTTGTCACGCTATTTCACCGACTCCCAAACAGTTTTGCACTTACTTTGTCTCCTAAGGTTGTGAGCGGTTCTACAATAGTGATTAGCATATTCAATTTCTAGAGAGTGCAGGAGAAGTTCTCTCTAACAAGGTTACAGACAAAGCCATGCTTTTCAGTCCTCACAGCACATGTACCTTTTGTTTAGTGAAGCTAATCTTGTTAGATATAATTAGTTTGCTCAGAGCTCAAGTCAGGGAGGTGATGTCTCAGCTAAACCAGATAATAGACATCTGGTATGCAGGTAACCACAGAAACGTGTGCGTTCTGAGAGCTCATAAAATCTATCTTATATCATGACTGAAGTAAAATAGATTGTACAACGTATTTAGAAAAAGTCTTCATTTAACTGTCCCTTCATGTTGAAAGCTAATCTTTGTAGTGGGAAAACATCTTTAAGGAAACATACGAATACAAGCACACTCATTGTCTTCAGTGAC
The DNA here is from genome assembly GCA_025379985.1 of Phyllomedusa bahiana. NCBI lineage: Eukaryota > Metazoa > Chordata > Amphibia > Anura > Hylidae > Phyllomedusa > Phyllomedusa bahiana. The sequence continues at coordinate 57,341 of JAODAL010006267.1, read as the reverse complement.
TAAGCAAAGTACTTACTGAACTTTCAACATTTTATTCACAAGCAGGTCACAAGATGTGCAGCACAATGTTAATCCGTGTCCAGAGGAATGCATGTCTTCAAACTAATTTTGTGTGGGTAACTTTTGTCACAAAAAAGACCCATAGGATAAAAGATATTTATAAATATAGGGCCTTATATATGAAAACTGTCCACAGCAACCAGATTTCAACTTTAATTTTCCCAGTATATGAAATGAAAGCTGAGCTCCGATTGGTTGCTGTGGTCAACAAAGACCGTCTTACTGCTAGACAGTTTTCATATATACATTATATATACACTCACCGGCCACTTTATTAGGTACACCATGCTAGTAACGGGTTGGACCCCCTTTTGCCTTCATAACTGCCTCAATTCTTCGTGGCATAGATTCCACAAGGTGTTGCAACGATGCTCAATTGGTACCAAGGGGCCCAAAGAGTGCCAAGAAAATATTCCCCACACCATGACACCACCACCACCAGCCTGAACCGTTGATACAAGGCAGGATGGATCCATGCTTTCATGTTGTTGACTACAAATTCTGACCCTACCATCCGAATGTCGCAGCAGAAATCGAGACTCATCAGACCAGGCAACGTTTTTCCAATCTTCTACTGTCCAATTTCGATGAGCTTGGGCAAATTGGAGCCTCAGTTTCCTGTTCTTAGCTGAAAGGAGTGGCACCCGGGGTGGTCTTCTGCTGCCGTAGCCCATCTGCCTCAAAGTTCGCCGTACTGTGCGTTCAGAGATGCTCTTCTGCCTACCTTGGTTGTAACGGGTGGCTATTTGAGTCACTGTTGCCTTTCTATCAGCTCGAACCAGACTGCCCATGCTCCTTTGACCTCTGGCATCAACACGGCATTTCCGCCCACAGGACTGCCGCTCACTGGATGTTTTTTCTTTTTCAGACCATTCTCTGTAAACCCTAGAGATGGTTGTGCGTGAAAATCCCAGGAGATCAGCAGTTTCTGAAATACTCAGACCAGCCCTCCTGGCACCAACAACCATGCCACGTTCAAAGGCACTCAAATCACCTTTCTTCCCCATACTGATGCTCGGTTTGAACTGCAGGAGATTGTCTTGACCATGTCTACATGCCTAAATGCACTGAGTTGCCGCCATGTGATTGGCTGATTAGAAATTAAGTGTTAACGAGCAGTTGGACAGGTGTACCTAATAAAGTGGCCGGTGAGTGTATACACACACACACACACACATATATATACACACACACACACACACACACATACGTGATTTATTGCAGCAATTATAAACCCTGGTGGGTAGGCAGAGTCAAAACTGATGGAAATATGTATCTTCATGCTATATAGGTTTTGTTTTTTTAATATGTAATTTTTTTTAATATGTAATTTTAAGAACAAAAGATAATGGGGCATTCATATCCAGGATGATCCACTATACTCCAGGAAATTTGTAGATCAGAAATCTTGTTAGAAGTAGCATTTCAGAATAAAGTGTAGCTTTTAAGAGTATTACAGGTCACTGTAACAAATATAGCAAACCACTTCTGAACAGGTTTCATATACATGAATGCCACGAAAGGTAAAATGGGGAGGTTGGCTTAAGCAGTTTTGATCAAAAATGTGAACCAAGAACCGCAAACATTTTTCATGTATTCTAAGTAGCAGAAATGCTTTTCCAAAAATTGCTACGTGCCTATTGATTTAGTTTTTTTAGTGTTAGCAGTGAGCTACTGATATTGAATTGTGTTTGTATGTTACTGCCACATCAGTGTGCACCTATGCTCATTTTTCAAAAACGTTTTTTTGGATGTGCAGAACCAAATATTGTTTTCTAGAATGAAAGGTAAAATGGGCTCCATGCCCGATAAACTCAAAGCCAAGCTTAGAAGCAAAAGTTCATATAGGCGGTTACCCATGACGGCATAAAGATGACAACATGTCCTGACCTAGATCATCAACCACAAACTTGAAACAAACAACAGTCTTATCGAATAGTAGGTAAGTATACATCAGATCAGCCACAGAGAGCAGAAAAGTCTAGGTACAGTGTCCCTCTTGTGCACCTATGATGATCCTTTTCACATAACCACAAAGCAACTGCCATGAAAAGGGGGAATCCTATCTGAAACCTGACCCCATGGGCTTCTAGCCCTATTCAGACCCCATTTGTGCTGGTTATTTGACATTAGTCAGCTCACACACATACACACACACACATACATACACACACACACGCACACACATATACATACATACATACAGTGAAGGAAATTATTTGATCACATGCTGATTGTGTAAGTTTGCCCACTGACGAAGGCATAAACAGTCTATAATTTTAACATTGGGAGATGGAAAATCAAAAAAAAAAATAAAATCACATTGTATAAATTATATACATTTATTTGCATTTTGCAGTGACAAATAAGTATTTGATCCCCCTGCAAGCACAGCAGTAAAACTTTTTTGGAGCTGATGATGAGGTTTGAGCACATGTCAGGAGGAATTTTGGTCCACTCCTCTTTGCAGATCATCTCTAAATCATTAAGATTTTGAGGCAGTCACTTGGCAACTCAGAGCATCAACTCTCTCCATAAGTTTTTTTATGGGATTAAGGCCTGGAGACTGGCTAGGCCACTCCATGACCTTAATGTGCTTTACTGGAGCCACTCCTTTGTTGCCTTGGCTTTATGTTTTGGGTCATTGTCTTACTGAAAGACCAAGCCACGACCCATTTTTAATGTCCTGACGGAGGAAAGGAAGTTGTCACTCAGGATTTTATGGTACACGGCTCCATCCATTCTCCAATTGATGCAGTGAAGTAGTCCTGTGCCCTTAGCAGAGAAACACCCCCAAAACAATGTTTCAACCTCCATTCTTGACAGTGTGGACGGTGTTCTTTGGGTCATAGGCAGCATTTCTCTTCCCCCAAACACGACGAGTTGAATTAATGCCAAAGAGCTTAATTTTTTCTCTCATCTGACTACATCAGCTTCTCCCAATCACTCACAGAATCATCCAGTTGTTCATTGGCAAACATTTGTTGGGTCTGCACATGTGCCTTCCTGAGCAGGGGGACCTTGCAGGCACTGCAGGATTTTAAACCATTACGGCGTAATATGTTACCAATGGTTTTCCATTCCAAACGGCGATCAGCTGCTAACATCCGCCCGCTGGGCGGGGGGAAGGCGCGGAGCGAACCCCCTGCAAAGCCCCTTAGCGGCCCTGGGACGTACTCATACGTCCGGGGTCATTAAGGGATTAAGACAGCTGTCTTTAATGCATGTAACGAGTTGATTAGGAGCATCTAACTGGTCTGAAGGAGCCTGAACTCTTAATGTTTGGTAGGGGATCATCTGCTTTCTCTCAGCAAATAAAATGTATACAATGTGATTTTCTGGATTTTATTTTTGATATTCTAATCTTCCAATGTTATAATTACCCTACCTTTAAAATGATAGACTGCTTACATCTTTGTCAGTGGGCAAACTTACAAAATCACTGAGGGATCAAATAATTACTACCTTCTCCATCTATACACACACACACACATATATATATACATACATATATATACACACATACATACATACATATACATATATACACACATACATACATATACATATATACACACATACATACATACATATACATATATACACACATACATACATATATACATATATACACACACATACATATATACACATACATATATACACATATACATACATATACATATATACACATACATATACACACATATATACACATACATATACACACATATATACACATACATATACACACATATATACACACACATATACATACACACACATATACATACACACACATATACATACACACACATATACATACACACACATATACATACACACACATATACATACACACACATATACATACACACACATATACATACACACACATATACATACACACACATATACATACACACACATATACATACACACACATATACATACACACACATATACATACACACACATATACATACACACACATATACATACACACACATATACATACACACACATATACATACACACACATATACATACACACACATATACATACACACACATATACATACACACACATATACATACACACACATATACATACACATGTACATACATACACATATACATACACACACATATATACATACACACATACACATATACATACACACACATATACATACACACACACACGTAGTATTGTAGTTTTAAGTCTCATATACTATTCAAACTACATGGAGATCTAGATTTTAAAGGAGGTGGAGGGGGGGACCCCAACAACAAAACAACATACCTAGGGGAATTCTCTACTTAATAGCTTTCTTCTGTGGTCTTCTGCCCAAACAGGGGAATAAACACTTTCAATACCTTGTACGAAGAAGTACTGGGTGTCACTTGCATGTTGTAAGATACAATGTTAAAAATCCCTGTGCGGATCGTGCTTTGCCATCATGAAAAGGTCTTTCGATTTGTTTCTTGAGTCTATACATAGTACAACCGATGTATTGTACATATTGTACATGCCATTCAACACATGAAATTAAATGTACTATGTTACAATTTATGTGTTATTTCACAGTAAACGACATGTCTATACTATAGTACCTTAAAGAAAAAAAAAAAAAAAGAAAATTGTAACTTGTAACATAACACTGCAGTATATGCATCTGCTATTATTGCACCTGTAGCAGCCAAGATGATGAAACCATGGAGTTGAGGACCCAGAGTGTGTAGTAAACAAACTTGGTGACAGAGGCTGTTTAAGGGTTGGTGCTCCTCCAGCTACACATCTGAGACGGCCTGAGAGACAATTCGACAGGAGAGGGTCCAGGGTAAGTATTGGTACATTTTTTTAAAATTATTTGAGAAATCGCAGTGAATTCATTACTATATGAGGTTGCATCTACGTGACTATTCAGATTCCTATTTAGCTGTTGAGTAACATTTCCTTGAAGGAGGTCAACATGCGTTTTATGTAAAGCTATATTTTTGGCCCATTTTAAATTCTAACAAGGATAGTTCCTACATTTAAGCCTTGATTCTATTTTAGAACTCTCATCAAGGAAATCTCTTATATGAGTACAGTTGGGACAAGACCGTAACTTTTTTACAACATTAATATTTTTCATTACGTGTGGCAGGTGACATGATTGAACTTGTAAACTGGTGTTGCCTGCTCTACTTTTACTGAAGGTATGTATAAATACCTGATTATATACACAATACAAAGTCAAATCCCAAAAAATTGACGTGGATAGTGACCAAATGGAAAAAAAAAAAAGTTGACACGATCGCATACCAATGGTATGACCGTCATCTTGCCCTAACACACCAGTAGGAGGTCGTCGATGTAGGGGCCATAACAGACCATGTGTCAACCATGTAAACTGGAATCAGAAAAAAATACTCCCATATAAATATTAGCAAAAGAATGTGAAAACTTGGTTCCCATAAAGGTCCAAATGATTTGTAAGAAATAACAAAAAAAAAAAAAAAAGTTATGTTTAACCTCAAGCAAAAATTCCTTCTAAATAGGATCATAATCGCTGAAAAATATCCAGAAACCATTGCAAAAGCCACTACAGTAGAATTATGTGGTAGAACCATATACAAGGATTGTATGGCTGCAATAATCCATGTGTAGTTTGGCTTCCAGAAAAAAAATTCCAAAGCTCTAAGGACATCGCTAGTATCACGTAAAATCCTAGAATGCAAACAATTAAAGGTCGTAGATGAGCTAAGTTGACAGGTTCTCATTTAGAGAACCTATTCCAGCAAAGGGACAGAAGGGTGGAGGGAAGCCAGGTTTATGATTTGTTTTGTAAAAGGAATAAAAAAAATGTAAACAACTGGGAAAGAAAATACAAACTATTAGTATAAAAAAAAAATATAAAAAAAAAGCCTAGATTAATCCCTTTGACTACCAAATTATGCAAAATAGATTAAAATTTATTGGTTGGATCAATTGACAAAATGATATATGTATTAGTAGGATAGTTTTCACCTTCTATTGCAAATATTTGGTGGCCATACTGGTGTTGTCTGACCATGTCAATAGCAATGATTTTATTTTTATTTTTTTTCCATTTAGTCACCATCCACATCAGATAGATTTTTTGGATTTGACTTTGTGTTGTGTAACTAATCAGGCAACACCAACCTACACGCTCAATCATGTCACCCGCCACATGTAACCAAAAATATTCCGGTCATGTTGCAAGTGTATTCACATCAAAGATTTTCTTGATGAGAGCTCTGAAATAGAGCAACACTCGTACGTTAGTGCTGCAATTTCATGCACAACGCCAGAAACTAGCCTTGGTACGGGGTATCCTCTTCATTAACCCCGTTAATCACGCACTCATATAAGAATAAACACCTCAAGGCTTGATATAATTTATACTTCTTTCATTTTCTTCAGATGCAACATTGTAATACTTCCATAAGAATACAATAAATAACTTGTTAAATATATAGAGATACAAAAAATTGGTAAACCTGGCGTAATGACCGAGAGAAGTCCTCTAGTTCAGTCCATCCATATAAAGTGCGATGAATTCACACGAGTCCTCAGTGCTGATGACCGGACTCTCAACAGAGCTGAAGAGAGAGCTCGCACATCCTGGCGATGTTTCGGAAGAACCACTTCCTTTTTCAAGCATGGATCCATGGATCCTCTCCCGTCGGATTGTCTCTCAGGCGGTCTCAGAGGTGTAGCTAGAAGAGCGCCGACCCTTAGACAGCATTTATCTCGAAGTTTGTTTATCACATGCTGTGGGTCTTCTACTCCATAACTACGTCACCGTGGATATTACAGGTGCGGTCATGGCCGATGCATATGCTGCAGTGTTATGTTCCAGTCTTCTGTTTTCAAGTTCCATAGTACTGACGTGTCGTTTATTGAGAAACATAAACCATAACATTCAGTATGTTATTTCATCTCATGTGTTGAATGTGATGTACAATATGTAGGTTGTACTATGTGTAAACTCAAGGACCTTTATCTGATAGCAAAGCACTATTCACATGGGGCATTTCCATTGTATCTTACAACATGCAGGTGACACCCAGTCCCTCCTCGTACAAGGCACTGAAAGAGTTAATCCCAATGTCGGGGAAGAGGCCATAGAAGGAAATTGTTAAATCGAAAATACTTCTGCATTTTGTTTTCTTTAAAAACTAGATCTCCATGTAAATTTGAATAGTAGACAAGACTTACTACAATACTAATTCTTCAATATAAATATATATAACTTAACTCCTTAACGACCGCCAACCGTCTTTTGACGTCAGCTGGTGCAGGTCGTTCGTCTACAGCGAGGTCTTTTGACGTCGCTGCAGACATCGAAGTTTGCGGCTCCGGGCCCGCAGCTGCGCTGAGATCGGGGCTGTGCTATACAGCCCTGATCCAGAGCATCTCCTACAAGCACCGGGTGAACCTCCGCACCCCGATGCTATAACCTTTTGATTGCGGCGGATCATCACCGCAGTGCAAACAAAGGGTTTCCTTGCTCTGTTGGGTGATCAGAACACCCAGTGACCCAACAGAGCCTGTGGAATGGCTGCACAGTCAGTCCTGGGGACATAGAGTAGCCACAGGACTGTCTGTGTTAAACGCCAGTGACCAGGACAGACTGTGAGCTGCCCTGATCACTGCCTGTGTCACCGACAGATTATAATGTATTAGCATATATGAATATGTTAATACATTACGGAGTGTAAAAAAAAAAAAAAAAAAAATAGTAAAAAAAAAAAACAAGTAAAAAAATTAATATATATTTCATAAAAAATAATTGTGCATATATTACACACACAAAAAACCTACACATATTAGGTATCCACACAACCGTAATTACCTGTAGAATTAATCAAACATGTTATTAAATGTGAATGGTGTAAGAAAATTTAAAAGAAACACAATTTAAAAAAAAAAAGAAAATCTGCAATTATTTATAAGTGAACTTAAACTATTCCCCCATAAAGTACAACTTGTCTCGAATAAAAACGAGGCCTCATACAACTGTGTTACTGAAAAAATAAAAAATTTACAAGGAGGCAAAAACTTAAAAAAATGTTCTGGATATTAACTACTTTTCAGGCCTGGGGCTTAAGGGGTTAATTAATATGACTATTTAAGTATGCTCTGTGTTAGTTTTAAGGGTGCTTTCATACAGCATATTTTTGGTGCACTTTTAACTGTGCTCCAATTAAACTGCCATTTCTACCAGCAAGCTTCTTTCAGTTGTCAAAATTGTTAAGAAAGGTGTTTTAAGTAATAAATTACTGTGCTTGAAATCTTGTGGATTACAAACACACTAATTGATTACTCACTTTCCTAACAGTTTAGATAAGTGAAAAAGCTTGCTGGCAATACAGGCAGTTTAAGGGTGCTTTCACACGGCACAGTTTTAGCTGCGCTCCAATTACTTGTCTTTATTACCAGCAAGCTTTTTTTTTTTTACTTATCTAAACTGTTTGGGAAGCGAGTAATCATTTGGTGTGTTTGTAATCCACAAGACTTCAAAACACAGTAATTGATTACATACTGAAAACACCATTCCGAACAATTTAGACAACTGAAAGAAGCTTGCTGGTAATAAAGGCAATTTAATTGGAGCACAGTAAAACTGCACCAAAACTGCGTTGTGTAAAAGCACCCTTACTTATTCTATGACTATGACTGGATTTGTGGCCTGAAACACGTCAGTTCTTTTTCCTGTCCTTTATATGACATTTCCACTCTGCCTTCAATTAATTGTGGACTTTACTTCATTTGAAAAGCTGGACTTTTTCCTCTATACTTATGGGAGAAACCAATTAATACTGGAGTGAAAGGTGCTTTTTTTTTTTTTTTTTTTAAGAAATTTAACGCCTATTTAGTAGAACATGTGTCACTTTATCAAATCTGTTCCAGATTTAAGTGGTAAGGATATACCATAGCTTATTGCAGCATGTGTATGCAGAGAAAGCAGTCAATCACTGCATGTGGACAAGGATCAACTTTACTTTCCGCTCTGTGATATATAGCGTTATATGATAGTGTTAGAGAAGCTGAGCTCTGTGATACATAGTTGGGAAAATAAGTATTTGATGCACTGCCGATTTTGTAAGTTTTCCCACCTACAAAGAATGGAGAGGTCTGTAATTTTTATCATGAGTACACTTCAACTGTGAGAGACAAAATCTTAAAAAAAACAAAAAAAAAAAAACTAAATCAGTTTAAAATAATTAGCATTTTATTATTATTATTTGATACAATAGAAAAACGGAGATTAATATTTAGTATAAAAACCTGTTTGTAATTACAGAGGTCAGAAGTTTCCTTTAGTTGTTGATCAAGTATGCAAACACTGCAGCAGGGATTTTGGTCCACTCCTCCATACAGATCTTCTCCAGATCTTTCAGGTTTCCAGGCCATCGCTGGGCTACTTTGAGTTTCAGCTCCCTCCAAAGATATTCCATTGGGTTCAGGTCTAGAGACTGGCTGGGCCACTTCAGGACCTTGAAATGCTTGTTACGGAGCAAGTTCTTAGTTACCCTGTGTGTTTCGGGTTATTATCCTGCTGGAAGACTCAGCCACCACCCATCTTCAATTCTCTTACTGAGGGAAGGAGGTTGTTGGCCAAAATCTTGCAATACATGGCTCCATCCATCCTACCTTCAATAGCATGCAGTCATCCTATCCACTTTGCAGAAAAGCATCCCCACAGTATCATGTTTCCACCCCCATGCTTCACAGTTGGGATGGTGTTCTTGGTTTTGTACTAATCCTACTTTCCTACCAAACTCGGCAAGTGGAGTTGATAGCAAAAAGTTCTATTTTGGTCTCATCTGACATTACCTTCTCCCATGCCTCCTCTGGTTTATCCAGATGGTCATTGGTGAACTTCAAAGGGGCCTGGACATGTGTTGCCGTGAACAAGGGGGACCTTGCGTGCCCTGCAGGATTTTAATTCATGACAGCAACGGTAATCTTTGAGAGTGTGGTCCCAGCTCTATTATATTGTATTCTATCAACTCTATTGCCCAGCGAATTAATTTCAAGTTACTAACCATGACCTACAAAGCTCTGCATAACCTCTCCCCTCCATACATCTCTGCCTTAATCTCCAGATATCTCCCCTCACGCAATCTCCGCTCCTCACAGGATCTTCTTCTCTGCTCCCCTCTTATCAGCTCCTCACACAACCGTCTCCAAGATTTCTCTCGTGCCTCCCCATATTCTGGAACTCACTGCCCCAACACATCAGACTCTACTCCACTATCACCAGCTTCAAAAGCAACCTGAAAACCCATCTCTTAAGGATACAGTAACCCTGCTGTCAACTACACCCTCCACAAACATGTCCTCCCCTCACCTTCTGTCTCTTTCCCCTTTCCTTGTAGATTACAAGCCTTCGCAGGCAGGGTTCTCTTTCCCTTTGTACTTGTTGTTAGTCACATATTGTCATCATTTTACTTGTTTGACTTATGTTATATATGTAACCCCCCTTGAATGTACAGCGCCCTGGAACCAATGGCGCTCTAAAATAAATAATAATAATAATAATAATATTCAGGTCTTGACCAGGACCAGTTTAGGCAGATTCCTGACCTCTCTCAAATGCATCCTTAACCCACAAGGCTAGATCTTGCATGGAGCCCCAGGCCGAGGAAAATTAACATTCATCTTGTGTTTCTTCGATTTTATAATAATTGCACCAATAGTTGTGAATTCTCACCAAGCTGTTGCCTATTGTTCTGTAGCCCAGCCTTGTGCCGCTCTTTTGTCCCTGGCGTCAGACAGCTCTTTGGTCTTGGCCATGGTGGAGAGGTTAGAGTGTAATTGTGTGGACAGATGTCTTTTATACAGGTAACTAGTTCAAACAGATGTAATTATCACAGGTAATGAGTGCAGAGTGGGAGGGTTTCTTACAGAAAAACTAACAGGTCTGTGTGAGTTAGAATTTTTGCTAGGTAGGTGATTAAATACTTAATTCATGCAATAAAATGCAAATTAAAAAAATCATACAAGGTGATTTTCTGTATTTCTTTTTTTAGATTCTGTCTTTCACAGTTGAAGTGTACCAGCGTTAAAATTACAGACCTCTCCATTCTTTGAATGGAGAAAAGGAGCAGAGCTCTGTGATATACAGGGCTATGATAAAGGAAGAGAAGCTGAGCTCTGTGATATATAGGGTTATATGATAGAGGAGAGAAGCTGAGCTGTGATATTTAAGGTTATATGACATGAGGAGCAAAGTGGCCACTAGCTTGAATGGTCCTCAGCAAAAGCAGCATACCTTGGTTTCCTTTATGAGACCGTGAAATCCTGCATATCCTGCCCATAAAAAACGATTGACAGCCTTCCTGTGTGTATGTAGAAAAAACTGTCAATCACTGTATGTGGGCGAGGGTCGACTTTACTTTCAGTTTCACTTTTAAGATTTAAGGTGACATGTATGAACAGCTGATTTTCACTGTTCTGGCAAGTAATGCAGCAAAAGTGAGCTCTGTATTTATGGTGCATCATTCAGGCATATTTGGCGCACTGTGCACCAGACCCGACACTTTATAATGAGGCAAACATGTGGGGGAGTGACACCACATTCAAAATATTAGACACATTTCTGCATGTGAGATGGCAAAACGAGGCGCATAACTGCTCAAACAGAAAGGCCAATTTACGTAACTGTGGTCTGCCTGAGCCCAAGTAGTCGTAGTGGAACTAGATTTGCCAGTAGGGCAAAAAAAAGGCCTTTGTATCTCAACTTATACAAGTAAAATTACATTACATAAATTATATAACATAAAATATCCCAAAATTATTAAAATTATCACTTATAAAATGTATATAAAATTACTGCGTCAAAGTACCATGGCGCGCCAAACATATACGCTAGGCGCCTCGAACCTTAGGTGCCATTTATGAGCGCACATTCACCACTTTCATATATTCAGGTGCATCATACACTGAAAAAAATGCAAAACATGTCGCCCTTAATCTGCTTTTTACTTACAAATCCCGCTATGAATCAAATGAACCTATATAAATCAGAGCTCAGTTTTTCTCCCCCTATCACATCCGATTTTTATTGAGTAGTTTATTTTTGAAAAGAAAATCAGTCATTTTATGTTCAAACCATTGAATAAAACAAAACAAAAAAAATCTATATGAATTAGGGCGAGGCATTGAAGGTTAAGATACTAGCATGACAGCGTTTCACAAGGGAGCGTTCAGGCTTATGCAACACTACTGCTCACCTGGTTTCTCACTCGCCTTCCTAGTTTCATTGATATGTGCAATCTTTAAAGGTGAATGAGTTTCATGAAGTCACGGGAGTCTAATTAAAAACATTTCACCTGCATGAGTGCTGTAAAGTGACAGTGTTCACAGTCTATTCATACTTTATAAAACAAACTATAGCAGGAATAGGACTGGGCTGCTATGAAGTCCATGACCAAGTTCACACTGCAAATAGAAAGGAGGTGCCTATCAGATTGCATGTCTGAGATCCCTAAGGAAAGTAGGAAAATGCTAGGGTACATCCATAGGACGTATTTTTCATATGGAAACCTAATCGGGTACAAAATTCACATCTAAAATTTTACGTGATTTTGACACAACTTTCTTATTAAGGTAGCCAAAGGCCGCTTGGCCCGAATTTTGGTAGTAAATTTGCATAAAAAAAAATTTGCTGTGGGCTTGACATGGATATTTAGCTTGCCACTGATGTCAACGAGAAGATTTAGGGGCCGTTTACACGGCACAGGAGAAATACTGCTCGGTTTATCCGACCAGTATATAAACCGTTTTTGTGCCTTGCACATGGCCGCAGGGTGGCGACTTTTCTCTGCAATTAGGGGAGAAAAGCCCTCCCCCTTCCCATAGACATGTTCATGTTCCACCCGAAAACCGGACGGAAGAATGAACATGTTCAATGTTTTTCGGGAGGCTGGTGGTCTGAAATACCACTGGGCAGAAAACCCGTGCAGTGGGGACTGCTGCACGGGTTTTCCATATCGGTCCATTGAAAAGTTAGCGGCCGTTTTTTCAGATGGTTTTCAAAACCGAAAACAGTCTGAAAAACCGGCCGCAAACCAGTGCCGTGGGGACATGGCCTTACTGTGGAATCCACATCAAAAAGCGACGTGTTACTTTTTTTGTACAAACCTACAATAAAAAGGTCCCATGTTATTTGATCACACATGCAAGCTTCTTACTTAAATGGAAAGTGGATATTGACTTGGAATCCTTTACAAAATCTGTCATGTAAATATACCCTTAGGCCAAGTTCACATGGTGTAATTGCGGCATGCATTTCACTGTGTATTTGCGCTTTAATTCGGCCAAAATGTCTCGTCTCCCCCGGCATACAATATGATCGTATTGTACACCGCTGGTAATGCAAGTGAATGGGGCCAGCCCAACCCAGTGTTTTAGAAGTAGGCGCTGGACAGCCTAAGGGTATGTTTACACGGCGTCTTTCACAACATATTTCGAGGGGCGCAACTGGCAGCAATTCGCCCTGAAATCCCGTGGGGACGGCCGCAAAACAGGGCACATACCAGCCAGCAAATTGGCCGGTATTTGTCCTGTGCAGTGGGAACGCACCCTTAGGATTCACTTTTTTTTTTTTACACTTATTTTGAAGCAGTATCTGTAAGCCAAAACCAGAGTGGAGCTTACACAGAGAAAAATACTTTGTACCACTTCTGTGTTTTGAAGCCGTTTCTGGTTTTGGCTTACAAGTACTGCTGCCAAATCCTCGTCAAAAAACATTATGTGAACCCAGCCTTAAAGAGGGTGTTTCACTACAAAGATTAGCTTTCAACATGTAGAGACAGGTAATAAGACTCTCTCTAAAGATATTGCTGTGTTTGTAGGGCTGTGAAGTCTGTGTCCATTTTGGTGGAGTGGTTATAAAATGGATTGACTCAAAAAATATATCATAAATTGGTACAGTTAGTTCTATGCAGTGACAAGAGCAAGAGGAATTGGGTCTTGCCAGTGTTACTGCTCTCATATCTTCAGCCCCATCAGATGAAGAGTTTAATTTTTTGAGAAGTATCTGGATGACATGGAGCAATTTATGCAGGTATTGGCGGCCACCATTTTCAGACCCCCTGATAAAGGCAGAGGCGAAATGTGCATTCAGGTTATATATATATATACACATATACATACATACACACACACACACGCTTCTAGACCATCCTTTTTTGGCCACACGTATGGAACCCTTTACAAAAACTATTTCCTTGAGTAGGATGCGAGATATAGGGACCTTATAACTGAGCGAGCTACAGTTTTGTCAATTAAGACAGGGATAAGTTCCCTCATGTTTGGTAGTCAATGTAGTTGGTTTACCACTTCTGATTTTACATCGAATGACAAAATCGGACTACCTGTGGTTCAACCTTTTTTATACACAAGATGGGGAATGTTGTTAAATAGGCTACCATACTTCACATCTCTCGATAGGATGTGCCAATATTTTTTAAATTGTACATTTTATAATATGTTACTATGCACATTGTAGGTACTAACAAACAGACCGGTCACTCTTCTCTTTCCCCTTACATGTATGTAGTACCTGACTGCGCTCTCTCCTACCGACTTCTAGTCCCATTTCCTCCATTTTTTTTTTTATCACATCCTCTAGCCACACACTTATTAACGATCTTTTCTCTCTGTCCCGATACAATTGACCATCGCAGTAGAGCCTTCTAGCCCTGATGAACTGACTCATGGGTATCCCTTTAAATATGTGAGGAGCATGGTCACTTTTTTTGTGAAGCTCATTATTTCTCTCAGCTGGCTTGGTATACAAGGTAGTGTAGATCCCTTCGACAGTTCTACAAATCTCAACGTCTAGATAGTGGGCGACGTCTGTCTATCTAAGCGGAAAATTGGATAAGTGGATGGATACTGTTCAAAAATCCAACAAACTGGGAAAATTCTTCCTGGGTACCATTCCACAGGACAAAGACGTTACCAACAGCTACTCGAGTACATCCTTGCGAGGCAAAAACATACTTTCGTTCAAAGGACGACATGAATGAATTTGCACAACTTGGTGCCACAAGTGACCCCATCGAGGTCCCTTGTAGCTAGAGGTACAGGCTGCCAGCTGCCATGCTAAGCCAATGGGACACAGCAATCTTGCCACTGATGTCCCGATGGTAGCAAGAAACGGTACGCGGCATTGTTTCTCATTCATTTAGATGCCGCCGCGTCTAAAGGGTCAGACGTACGTACTCCTACGTCATATGTCAGTAAGGGATTATTAAATAGAG
This sequence comes from Phyllomedusa bahiana, assembly GCA_025379985.1. Taxonomy (NCBI): domain Eukaryota; kingdom Metazoa; phylum Chordata; class Amphibia; order Anura; family Hylidae; genus Phyllomedusa; species Phyllomedusa bahiana. The sequence continues at coordinate 41,990 of JAODAL010006267.1, read as the reverse complement.
GTTGCTAAATACTATGCAGCTAATGTTAAGCTATTAATAGGGCTTTTTAGTAAAAGCAGTAACTATTTTTTAATTCCATACAAGTACTTTTAGAAGTCTAAATATAAGTAATACAGTTTATCCCTTCAGGCTACTAAAGCTTTTCTTTAAATGTGCTACTGAAACATCTGCAAAAACTCTCTTAAAGCACATGGTTCACTTCTGCACACAAGACATGTTTCTGGCCCTATTCAGACATCAAGCACTATGTAATTATGCAGAACGTTTCTTTTACTGATTAGATAGCAGCTGAAATTATTACATCAAAATGACTCATCATTTCTGCGATTCCCTCCCTTTATCCTCTGCAGCTCTAAGTATAGTTAATAACAGAGGCCGTTCAAATTAAGTGCTGATCTGCTGAAGCCTAACGTACAAAAGGTGCTATTTACAGGATCATGGCCCAAGCTGAAAAAATAGCTTTATTCATGGTCTGTTTTCTTTCTTCTGACATATTTTCCCATTAATCTGTAGAAAAAGCAATCTGCAAGCTTGCCATGTGATTATAGTTACCAACTGTCCCAATTTTCAAGGTTTAAAAGCACTGCCCTGGCAATGTTCACGACTATACAATAACAAGCACATCGGGGCAGATTTACTAATCCTATCTAATACTTAGCGAAAACTAAGACTAGACAGCCTAAAAAAGGCACAAAGTGCATCACAGTGGCTCGTGCAGTGTAATAAATTTAGCATATTTTTAGACACTCTTTATATATCAGTTGGTTAGTTTAGTTATGCCGATAATAGTTCTAAAATGTTGACACATCTCAAGCCCCCTTTCCACTAAGCCATGCTTCCTTGTCAGACAATGAAATAGTGCCAAACTTGTAACTGTGGTGGGAGGCATGTATGCCAATTTTGATGCATAGATTTGGTGCAACTGCCATAGTAAACCTGCCCCATTACCTTTAGGCCTCGTTCACACGGCTTATTTCGCCGCGGATTTGCCGACGGATTGACGATCGTCAATCCGTCGGCAAATCAGTCAGAAATAAGTAACGGCCCATTTTCTAATGATTTCAATAGAAAATACGGCTCGTCGTTCACACAACGCGTATTTCCGTGCCGGATTGCCGCCGCGGATTGACGGCAATCCGGACGGAAAAACAATGTGCCTGTCAATTATTTACGGACGGATTCACCACCTACAATGAATGGAGATGGTGAATCCGTCGGGAAATCAGTTACAAATACGTGCCACACTTAGTGACACTTATTTGCAACTGATTTTCAACTGATTTCAGAACGTATTTACGATCGGCAATCCGATGTAAATACGTTCTGAACTAAGCCGTGTGAACATAGCCTTAAAATTCATTCTAGTGATGAAACAATTAAAGTATGTTGACACCAGGATGTTGCATCTCTGAATTAGTCATGAGAAAAAAAAAAGTACACCCTCAGAATTATATGCTTACATATCAGGACAGAATGGAAAAATAATAATAAAAAAAAATCTGGTTCTTAGGTGGTCATGAAATTAGGTAAATGCAAGCTCAGGTGAATACCAGATAAATTACACTCTGTCATTAACAAAAACTAGGCCAAAACAAAGAAACTGTATGTGAAACGATAAAGTCCACCCTAAGGCCCGGTTCACACGGCTTATTCAAGTCGTAATGGCGGGATGGATCCCGCTCGCAATACGGCTTGAATAAGGGGCGGGGGCGCGGCTGGGGAGCTGCCTGCCGGCCCCATAGACAATGCATTATTTACGGCGCGTACGTTCCGTAAATAATGTGCATGTCACTTTCTCCTCCCGCGGCGGATTCGCAGAGCGGGGAGGAGAAACGGAATCCATAGTTCTCTATGAGAACTGTGGATTACCATAGTTACTGGGACGGATTGGAGCCGTACTGCAGCGCAAATACGGCGCGCAGTACGGCTCCAATCCATTCCAGAATAAGCCGAACGAGGCCTAAGGATAAGGACACACAAGTATCTGGTCGCATGCAAACACTACAACTTATGTGGCCCCCAGTTTGTCAGGTGCTACTGGCAGCCACATGGGAGCATAGTTGCAGTCGTACGCAATTGGATCGAGGCGGTTCACTAATCAACAACTGTCCCCAACTGTAAAACTTTTTTTTTTTTTTTTATACACGTTAACTTTGAGTCCCCATGGGGTATTTCACGACTAGGGGGCGCAATCGCTTATACAGGGTGTACAAAGATGGCAGTTTTACTACTTCCTGCCTGAGAAAATAGTAAAACAGGTCAGTGATGGAAACCTTCACAGAGCTTCCAGCTGCCATGTTAACTGATCAGGAGCCCGCGATTTCACTGTGAAGGCTCCGATCGGAGTGAGGAACGGTTAAACATTGCGGGATGTTGCCAGGTGTCATCTGCAATTAGCAGCTAACACTTGGCGGCTATGTAGAGGGATCACACCGCAATCCCACTACAAACCCCCTTAGCAACTCTAACATGTACTCAAACATCCAGGGTCGTTAAAGGGTTAAAAATCTACAATTCTGAAATAATCTTGTTTTAAGTAAAAGAAAATGGTGGTGATTGGTGAAGGGAACCTAATGAATGAACTAAAGCAACATTGTAAGGGTGCTTTCACACGGGGCGTTTTTTGAAGCGTTTGACGTGTTTTTTTTGTGCAGAAATGTACAGCATTAAAGGGGTTTTGCCACAATCTCATTTCATACCCCCCGCATCCAGCTCTTCAGCTGTGTGTGCTCAGAAGGGTGTGTGTGTGATTTGCTTGAATTGCATATCATGTGACCCTGCAGGATGACATCGCCATGCCTTTCCTCTCTTTAGTCAAACAAAAGTCTGTTTTTGTGTAGAACTGTAAGTAGCTACATTGTAGTTCAGAGGTAAAACTTTTGCCTCCAGGCACAAGGGTCCTCGGTTCAAGTCCCTGCAGGAAGCAAACCTGTGGATTTTATTTCTCTTTATCAATGCACATACCTGATTGAGGTTTCTTTTTTTAATTTATTTGCACTGTTTGACTAATTACTAAGGAGAACAGAGGACAGGAGTAGAATGACGGCACCTGGGGTTGGAACACTCAGTAGCTGCCTGAGGGGAGAGGTGATGTCTGAGCATGTGCGACCAGGACTGAGAAGCTCTCAACCCTGGTCGTATCCCCTGGAGACAAGCTGTAAACATTGGATCACTAAAGGATCATCTAATAAAAAAAATGTTCTTAATTTTTAATAATGATGAATGGTGAAAATGTTTATTATTTTATTTACAAACTTTCCACGTAAAAAAAAAGGATAAAAAAAAAAGCATAAAAAATGCACCATGTGAAAGCACCCTAACTAAGAGTGGGCCAGATTCCTGCAGAATGACAAGAGACTGTCATACAGAAAATGATTACGGAAAATGGGAAAAGAGGGATGTTTTGAAATTTTAGTAATAGGAGTACAAACATGGCAGCTATAGAACCCTTCCCCCAGTCACCATTGCAACCAAGTAGCATCCCACAATTGTACTGCAGAAGGGCATATTGATGGCCACGACGTACCATGATCCCGTACGCTAATCATTCAGATGCTGCGGTTATGTTTCCCACAGCTTCTAAATAAATAAATGTCCGGGAACCAACTATTTTAGTACCCATTAGGGTTTGTGGCTTGTCGTGATTTATGTGGCGTAAAGGTCTGTATGTGGGTTCACCACTTTATCCCCCTAAATGTTGTAAATGTACGGAGCAGGATGTCAAGGGGTTCAAGAGGTAAACACAAGCACAATCCTTTCCTCTACTTCTATATAAATCGCACAAGTAGTAAAGCCTACTGTACACATAATAGCCACGTATATATCAAGCTATGCTCAAGACATTATCCTCTCCAGAAATAGGAGTGGCTGTTACACCTTGCAATTACAGAAGATCCTTCTGTCATGCGTTACACTTCGCTCAGCAGTTTCTCTGTACATTATTATAATGAGAAGGAACAAGTAAAAGCGGACAATATGTCAGAAGTTTCTCTCCGTTTCCGTTGGCACTATGCCACAAGATTTGCAGAAAACATATGTACTGACTAACACCAAGAAGGAGACCGTTTCAAAAAGGATCCAGAAATTCAAAGATTCAATTTTCAAAGCCGATGTCTCTGATGGTATATGGTATATAAGGGAAAAGCATCCAGACATGCAATAAATTAAAACTCTGGTATCCACTAAACCTATGATACATAAAGAGAGGAAAGCCTTCACTGATACCCTGTATTGTAGAATAGGATAGAACCTTATAGATACGGGTAGGCATCTTCACCACAAACAAACTACCATTGGGTGGCAGTGACCTGGTCTCTTGCACCTAGACTATTTGGTTTTGAGGACTAAATATTTCATTATAAAGGTAGCAAATCAAATATATTACATGCACAATGTATCTGTAATTACAAGGTAAAGGAAAGACACCACTACTAGTTAGAAAAGGAGCAGGGGTATTTTGGTAGTATGATTATGTCCCCGTAGCTTGCATGTTTAATCCCACCAGTTCTTCTGGTCAGTTTAAAAGACTGGACAGAAATACCTGTGCTGGAAAGAATAGGACTACAAAGTCAAAATTAGCTGTTCATCTTAGTTCATTATAAGGCTATGGCTACACAGCAGCGAACAAAAAACCCGAAAACCAAATCCTGAAAACGTTCATAAAACGGAGTTTTTGTCCCAAAAAAAAGTCTTTTTTTGCGTGATTTGCGTTTTTGTTGCAATTTTTTTCACTCGTTTTATTGCAGAAGTGCAGAACATTATATTTCTATGGACTTCTGCAAAAAGACACATGTTAAAAAAACGCACCATAAAGCGTCAGGTGCTTTACATAGACTCCAATATTAAATGTTCTGCCCTGCTCTGGTTTTTTGCGCAACAGGTTTCAAAAAATGACCAGAAAAAAAAGAGAGATAACAGGATGTTGGTTTACTATAGAAGTCTATGGGAGCTCTTTACAGTCGTTTTTTAAAAGTTTTTAGAAAACTAAAAACGCAGAAAAAAAATGGACATTTTTCTGTGCAGTGGAGACATTGCCTAAATGTGAATGATAAAACAAAAAACACCCTTCATTTTGCTTTCTATCAAAGAGTAGTTTCAGTAAGGCCCTGTTCACACGGCGGGTTTGGCCGCGGGTTCAGCCGCGGCTTTTGCCGAGGTTCCAACGGCCAAACCTCTTCCTACCCTCGCAGCAAACTTGCGTCTCCCGATGCGGGTTTGCGGCGCGGGTGCTGGGCGTGGTCTCGCCGTGGCTTGGAGCGCGGCTTGCGGAGAGGGGTTGCCCCCATGCAAATTAATAGGCATGGGACAAACCACATCGCGAGTCGCTGGCCAGCCACGCACCACACGTGGCGACGCCCGTGGCAACACTGCGTGCTCGCCGCGCTGAGAACTCCCTGTCAAGAATTGACAGGAAAGTTCTCACACACGTGTGGCAAGGCCGCGGCCCCACGTCCGCAGCCAACACCGCGGCGTGTGAATCTTAACGTGGTTTCAATTAGTAAACCATGTTAATAAACTTGGCGTGATTTGTTCGCGTTTTTGGCTGCGAAACCCGTGTCAGAACCCACGGCCATGGCCGTGGCCAAATCCGTCGTGTGAACAGGGCCTAAGAGCTTGTCTCCTCGGCAGGGTTTTGGATTTGAAAACAGTATGTAAACAGACTGTCAACCTTTTACAACAATTTCAATAGAAAATTTGTACACCAGTCCACACTGCACAGATTTTCCATCAGACTGTTTTTGACACTGCCGGCGTTCCTAAAAAACTTTGAACAGGTTCGTTCTTCCACCCGGTTTTTATGTAGATGTCAAACCTGCAAACCGGACAGAACCATATCCCAAAACCACGTACCAGATGTGAAAATACCGGCCGGATTCTTTTAATCAGAATCCAGCCGGTATCTCAACCTGCCATGTGGACGCAGCCTAACTCTACCATGCCCTTTGGCCGTGTTCCCACGGCTTATTCCCGACGGATTTGTGCGCACAAATCCGCCGTGAATAAGGGGCGGGATGGGGGCGGGGCCGGAGCGCGGCAGGGGCGCCGCTCCCGGCCCCATAGACGATGCATTGTTTACGGCGCGTACGCGCCGTAAATAATGTGCATGTCACTTTCTCCCCCCGCAGCGGATTTGCCGAGCGGGGAGGAGCAACGGAATCCACTGTTCTCTATGAGAGCAGTGGATTACCGTAATGACTCCAACGGATTGGCGCCATATTGAAGTGCAAGTCCGGCGTGGAATACGGCGCCAATCCGTCGGCAAATAAGCCGTGTGAACGGGGCCTTTATGTCATCCTTCAAATCTACCTCAGTTGGGTAAAAATACAGTTAAAAAGAAAAGAACATAAAAACAAACCAGCTATAGGATCAACTGTTATCATCATCGACAGCTGTAGTGTGAAGTGGACTAAGAAAGGATAGGGCAGACCAGAAAAAGCCATCTACAGCTGGGCGACATCCTTTTAGAGAGGATTCTGCTTTGTCTAGTACGTGAGAATTTTCTTCCTTTTGGAGGAAAAGCTCATTTGCATTATTTTACCAAGAGAGCATTACTTGAAAGTCTCTAAACTCCGCTTGATCTCTTTGATTAGAATCAGTCCCTCCCTGAGCTGTATCACATCAAAACAGACATGTTTACTTCATGGTCATTATTCTCTATGACTAATGTAATCAACTATGGATGTATGGTGCCATGTGATGCGTTCTCATGGGAAGATCATCGTAGAAGAACACAAAAATAAGAAAGTTATGGCTACGTCTTCATATACCTGTACTTCACTGTGTATGGTATCACACACCCAGTCAGCCTTAACACAATATACAGCTACCTAATACTCTGCAGTAGACCTCTGAAAGCATTATATGTATCAGCAATTTATCCTTAAAAAAGGCATTCCTATCACTTTAAAGGGGTTTTCCCACTAATGAAAATGTGCGGCACAGGTGGCTCACAGCAAGTTGCAAGCCTACCGTGGATGAAATCGAGGAGAGCAGCGCTTGCTGCCGTCCTCTCCATTCACTTCTATTGGAGCTCCCAAATATAGCCGAGCACACTCGCATACCTCCCAACTTTGAGAGACGGCAAAGAGGGACACAAAGGGCCATGCCTCTAACCATGGCCAAACACATGACATCACACCAAGACACATCTCTAACCACGCCCACACACATGCAATCTTTTTAGATAGCCAAAAAGAGAGACATTTACAGTATCGCATCCAATGATTAACCTCTTCCTAACAGAGAGTCACAATAATATAGCTCTAAGTTTTTCATCCTCGCCTTCTGAAAGCCATAACACTTTTATTGTTCCACCTACATAGACGTATGAGGGCTTTTATTTTGCAGGGCAAGATGTACTTTCTAATGGTGTTATTCATATTACCATAGACTATACTGGGAAACCGCAAAAAAGTTCTAAGTGGGCAAAAATGTGAAAAAAAACATTCTTGCTTTTACGGTGTCAATCTTCGGTAAAAATCATGTATTATCTGTATTCTACATGTTTTTACTTTAACTTTGAGTCCCCCTAGGGCTCTTCACCACTATGGGGCTGCTCGATCATTTCTACAGCCTAATACATTGTATGTACAATGCATTAGGATGTACCAAGATGGCGGTTTCCCCACTTCCTGCCTGGGGCCGTAAGTGGTTAAATTGAAAACATGGAAGCGATGAAGCCTTCACAAAGTTTCCAGCTGCCATGTTCAGCGATTGGGACACACCACTGATGTCCTGATTGCTGTCAGGAACGGTGTGCCGCACCATGTAGAGCTAAGAGGGACAAGGGTTAAAAATGGGGATCGTCTTTCCAAAATAGGGACATTTGGGAGGTATGCACTCGCTTGGCTATATTCAGAATGGTCATAAAAGAGAATGGTTAGGATGAGCCCCAGCACCGCCCTACTCGTTCTCATGCATGGTAGGCTTGCAGCTAGCTATGAGGGACCTGTGCAGTGCATTTTCATTTGCAGTGCCTCATAGATGACCGCAGAGAATTGGGACATTGTTGCACTCGCTGTTCAATTCTATAAAAGTTCCAAATACAACTAAGCACTCTTGCTTGGCTGAACTATAGATAAAGGAGATGAGAACTGTACAAGAGACCAGGTTGTGATGGGGGCCACCACCTGAATCTTCAAGGTGTGGCTTCTATAATTAGATTTTAATTTTCCAGCTTGTTCCACAGATACTAAATCAGATCGAGATCTTGGGAATTTTAAGTCTACACCTTGAACTCTTTGTTCTGGGCCTCAAACAACTTCTAAAGAATTTTTGCAGTGTGGAAGAGAACATTATCTTGCTGACAGAGGCCACTGGCGTTAGGGAATACCATTGAAATAAATGAAGCTACTACAATAACTAGGTAGTTGGTACATGTAAAAGCGACATCTACATGAAAGCCAGGGCCCAGAGTTTTCCAGCAAAACATTGCGCTAAATATCACACTGCCTCCATCAGTTGCCTTTTTTCTCACAGTACATCCCGATTTCCATCTTTTCCTCACGTAAGCAATGCATATGTCCCCAACTGCCCACATGATGTGGACTATGATGCCATACATTGGATCAGGTCGCATTCTTGATTGCTCCATTACCTAGTTCTAATATTTACTTGCCCACTGAAGCCACTTTTGGCAGTGAACAAAGGTCAGCATAGGTACTCTGAGCAGTCTAACTACAGCCCTATACGCAGTAAGGTTTGTGTTCTGACACCGCTGTATCATAGCTAGTTTATATGGTTTCTTCAATGTGTGCTACAGTAGATCTTCTGATCCCACAGAATAGATGGGCTAGCATTTGCTTCCTATACGCATCATTAACCATGCTGAACAAAGTTACTGGTTCAGCATTTGTCTACTTTTAGTATGTACTAACCACAACATATTAGGAACCTCTTTCAAGACCTACCATTTTGGAGGTGTTCTGACTCATACGGTGGCTTCACACACAGCTTTTCACGACAAAATGCTGCAGTTTGTGGCACATTTTCATTTAGTTTTTGGACAAAAGGAATGGGAACGATGAAGAAAGCACTTTTTTTCTTGTTGCATCCACTTCTCACTTTGGCTCAGAAAACAGTTTTAAAAACTGCAGTGGCAGTTGTCCAAAAATTGCTGTGTGTGAAAACAACCAGGTTGCATGGAAAAAACCACCATATCAAACAATCTTTGTTTAATTCGATAAGACCAGTTTAAAAAAAAAAAAAAATACCAGAGTAGACTTACTGTTTGTTTACGCACGGCATTAACCATAGGGCTATGGTAGGGACAGCCATGTACCCCAAAGCGGTTTACCTTGTAAGGCTAGGTCTACACAGCAATGTTAAAATGCTGTCCAAACCCGGCAGCATTTTACCATTGCTGGACCACGGTTTTTGGATTTGCCGTCGGCCTCTTACATTGAATGTACGGGAATCCGACAGCAAACCTACGGAATATGCAGCATTTTTAGGATCCAGCGGATTTTAAAACGGACCAGAAAAAAAATCTGCTGTGTAGACCACAGCACGGATTTTTCCATTGCGATCTACACAGCACTGTGTACGAAATACTGAATCTGACGAGAATACTGTACTTTGTAGACATAGCCTAACTGTAACTAAGGCGGCTTCCATGAGAAAAATTATAATATATAAATAATATATATATATATTATATATAAATTAATAATATATATAATTTATTTATTTTTGTGTTTTTCCTTTTTTTTTTGGATGTAATATGTTTTATATGGTGGTCTTTTCCGTCCAGTCTTTTGCTGGCCTTCCACTTTTGCCGATAGTAGATTAGCCAGTAGGTGTGGTGTATGTTCTGATCCAGTCATATAGCCATCACAAACTTGCCCCTTGTGAAAGTTGCTCAAATTTATTTACTTACCTATTTTTCCATGATTCCAGAACCAACTTGAAAAGCAAATGCAAATACATATACACATGCACAGACTCCAAAAAGACAAAAAGGACCATTGAATCCAACCTATAACCCTAATGTTTTGATGCAGAGAAATGCAAAAACCCCAATGAGGTGAATACCAACTGACCCATCCTAGAAGAAAAATTTCTTCCCAACTAAATCTTGTAATCAGAAGAAATCCACGGATCAACATCCCATCTGTAGGATCTATTACCTATAACATTTTGTTCAAGAAAGGTATCCAGACTCTTGAACTTGTTCAATAACTGCATATCAAAACATCTTGTGGTAGCAAGTACTAAAGTGTCACAGACCTTACAGCAAAGAGTCCCCATCAATGAGGATGGTGAAACCTTCTTTCCCCTAGATATAGAAGAAACCATTAAAGCCATCAGCCTAACATTGTTGAGATTACACTCAGCCAAGTCTGCGCAATACAGCCTAAAAATATACTCACAATAGTGTGAAGTTAAACCCAGAGTTGGATTTTAAATTTGATGAGAAAAAACAAAAATATAATTATTTTACATAGAATTTCATGCACAAAAAAAAGAAAATAATCCTCGGTTTGTACATTAACGAATCCTAATCTCCTCTCTACAGGGTGACACTTGTATACAAAATAGAAAGAGAGAGACTGCCAGAGATACTGTCTCTCAATGGCCATAGCAATTTGGTCACAGCAGTGTGCGTCCTTTCCTTCGTGGCTGCGAGAGGAGAGGTGCTCGACTATAAAGAGCTCAGGTCACACAGTTTGGCACAGCATTTACAACACTGTCGCTATGCTCACACTAGTGTCGTGACCTGCATTCTCCAGGGATTAGGTACCATTTATATGGTGGTGCTTCATATCCCCATCGTTTCACATATGGTTGTAAACTATCACACTCCACAAAGTCTAGATAAACAAGCTTCTGTGCTGCTGATAAGACACAGCAGGGAGTAATGTCACCATGGTGGGCCAGAGCAGCTGGCGCAAGAAGAGCAGAGAGGTGGTTGGTAACCTACAGAAGATTGTGTACACAAGCAAGAGATATAATCTGCTCTACTCTGGGGAAAAAAAACAAAAATCAGAAAAGCCCTTTAAGGTTATGTTCAAACTCATTGGACTGGCTGCAAGTCTTCTGCAGTGGACCCACAGAACAAAATCCACCTGTTGAAATCCACTTTGGTGTGGATTTTCTTGTGGATTTAACATGGTCAATTTGCCCAGTAGATCCAATTAACATTGGTGTGGATTTAACATGGTCAATTTGCCCAGTAGATCCGATAAGCCTGAATGTACATTAAAAGTCAAGTGAAAGCTACATACCTGTAAGGTCCCTTAGGCTTCGAAAACCAGTTAGGTGGAAAAAAATAGCATAAAGTAGCTTACAAAACAAGGTTATCCATGGTGCAACAGGACTTCAATTATAAATAGAAATTAGGACGCAAGTGTAAACAGAGCTCAGGATATTCTTACATGAAGAGTACCCAGGTAAGCGCAGATGCAGAGCCTTCTTCCTCCTGCAACAAAATCTAGGCCCCATTTACATGACCGAAGTTTATGTGGATTTCGAGTAGGATCCACGTTGCATTATACCTAATGGGAATCCGTGCTGTATCCTATATAGCGCAAACTTTTGTTTATTAAGGATTTACACTTTTTCCCCTGTAGTAACCGATTTGGTAGACAAAACACAGATTATCCCCAGCGCTGATCTGCTTCTGAATCCATGGCAAATTCACTGTATACAATAAAACTCCAAGGCAGAAATCTGTATGGATCCAAAAATATTCTAATTAACAATTCCTGTGCTGCCATTTTTCTCACGAAGAACTAAGAACAAAAGAGTACACACTTCATGCAGTTCACCACTTTGTGAGTACTGCTATTCTGAAGAGGTCAGAACAAGATGCAATAGTACCCCCCTTTTACCGGGAAAAAACAAACACAATAGAGACAGCCCACACTTATGCAATATATGTGATTTTTTCTGGTTGTGTAAGGTCTCAGCTTAGCAGTCTATCCCAAACACGGGGCCAGTGTGGAGACCTGTATTAGGATTCCCATGGACAATACCAATAAAAACAAATCAATAGGCAGGTTGAAGGGGTAGTCCAGAAAAGAAGAAGAAAGGTGGTGGGGGGAGGGTTCAATGCGCCATTACATTCCCTTTTCCTGTCCCCCACCACTAATGCTCCGAAGCGCCCCAACACTCCTCCCCTCTTCATTTCCGGGTTCTCATCCCTACAGAAGAGGCGGCTTCATGTTGGCGGGGACGAAAACCCCGGGAAGTAAAAGGGAAGGCCACGGGGGCGCCCTGGAGCAAAAGGGGGTCTATAGGTAAGAAGAACTTTTTTTTTTTTAACCCACCTTATCCCCAATTTTACTGGACGACCCCATTAACTAGCCAGAGAATTTGAAAGAAGGAACCAAACATATCACTCAGCTAGCCTTCCCCTTTTCCACCTTCACACAATATTCAGAAACACATAGCCGTAATATTCTAGGAAGCAGAACACATTTAGAACAAAGCTTCACTGTACTACTCACATCAGCCTCTGTTCACATTGTCATTTTTCCCATTCCAATGCTATTCGAAGACAAGAAGCATAGCCAACAGCAATATAAAGTCAAAATAATGAAATTTTTAATAAAACCTAGTGGACACCATTAGAATTCCATAAGATCCATTTCTAATACAAAATAGCCATTAAGGTTTACTATGATAAGTGTCCAGCTCTGGGCAGAAAAGACCTCCAAGGGGAAACCCAAAAAAAAAAGGCTCTAGCTCAGGCAAGAATGTGGTAAAGCTTTGTTCTTGGCCTGGTTTAAATCCAAGAAGTCGTCCGAGCTAGAGTTCCACTCCGGACTCCCCTTTATGAACCAGTCAGTACAAGCGGTTCCCATTCTCGTGGACCTAAGATGTCCTTGGAATACATACACTACCATTCATCCGAACTGCAAAATTTAAAAACACTTTTCCTGGAGCAACCACTGCAGTATTTCCCCCACTTCCGAACCCTGGAGATCATAGTACTCCCCCATTCCCATGCTTTTTCCGTACAGCAAAACCTTACCCGCTTATAAAAAGCAGCACCCCTCATGTAAAAAAAAACAAATAATAAAAAAAAAAAAATAAAAAAAAAATTTAAAAAAAAACAAAAAACCCCACCAGTCGTTCAGTTGCTGATGCAGTTTCAGCATAAAATAATGCAAAAATCAATGTAATCAGCAATCAGCAGCTGCGTGCTCTCTCTGCCTGACATGAGTGATTTTGTACTCGCCAAAAATGAAGCCGATACTCAAAACAAATCCCCTTAAATTAGGACATTAAAAAAGGCCCACTGCTGACTGGTAATACTGCACCTTTTCAATTGATAAAAGGTGCCAGTAATTGTCCACTCCACTAAAATTGTTGTCAGGAGATATAAAGGACACTTAGGTCATTCACAAACCTGTAGTTTCAGTATTGGTAAAGTTACCCCAATACTTCACATAATACGTTGGGGTATCCAAAATTCAATACTGAAATTTAGGTTAAGGAGGGGGTTTGGGATATTTTGAGACACCTATTGAGGCTGGGACTGCGCTAAAACAAGTTTAAAAAAAAAAAAAAGGCAGTGCTATTCAGTCCTGACACCACTGGAGCTCCAGTGTTCCCTTTAGTCTCCGAGCAGTGACGTGAAATGATCACTTGCCTCATTTATGTTCCACATGCGACCGTTTAGGCCAACGCTTGGGGCCCCTCATGTTAGGATTAGTCACTCTTACTTTTACCGAGATGCCCCGTATCTCTTATTAAACCTTATTTTAGTGTAGACGTGCTCTGTACGGGTGTATCCAAAAACCCTTTACAAAGTATTGTTATCTTAGAAAACGGTCAAGACCAGTGGCCCACTTCAGAAAGGTTTTGCCGTTTTTGTTTTATGCACTAAATACACCAAATCCATATCTGCAAAATCTTTGTTACACAACTTTCCTCTGGATCAACACTATAGCACAATAGGCTGAACTGGATGGACATTTGTCTTTTTTGGCCTTTCAAACTATGCAACCAATTTCCTAAAAATAAATGGTAATTCATTTATTTTAATTTTTTTTAGAACACATCTTCCCCCACTGTATTTTTTGCAGCACTACAGTTCTACTTTGAACATAGTGCTAGAATTTTCTGAGCCACAACATGTGACATACCAGCTGCGTAGTTTGTTTCACATGACACTATAAGTAGTATAAAAGACTTCTAACAAGAATTTGTAAGATCAATTAAATAAATTCTGTTACCCAGTTACAATTTGTCTGACTGCCCAGAAAATACTAGCAAAACAAATATTAGACAACAGGGTGAAATAAGATATTTTCGGAAATAAAAAAGCGATTTTAGTATGTACTCAATTAATGTAGCATATTAAAGAGGATTTCCACCGAAAGGAGTCATCACGTTTAACAATAACAATTTTGTGGTATATATAATATATAATATATATATATATAAATATATATATATATATAATATATATATATATATATATATATATATTTATATAAACCCTCAGCACTAATAATAGAAAAAAATACAACATTAGTTAAAGGGGTTTTCCATCACTTTCACAAAGTAAAAAGCCAGTGTAATCATTCTCTCAACATCAATAACAGAAAAAGTATGAAAAGTCATAATTTTTCTTTATTTCTTACTTTTTTTTTTTATAAACCGGTTTTTAATTTTGCAAAAGTACTAAAATATAAATAATTTTTGAATATTTGGCATTGATACATTTACACCAACCAGTAGAAATAAAAAGTTAACAAGTTAATCTTACCACATGATAAACAGCCGAAAAAAATAAAGAAATTGCAATAAGCATTGGCCTCCTATTATCAGGTGATGTCCATTGGTGTCACCACACACCCAGAATGGTATTGTTCTTTATACAGCTGTAGCTGTGTGTATCTGCCTCATTTCTCCTGCTACCATCTCTGAACTTTCTTGTTAATCGATACAACTAATAAACCTTTATGAAAGGGGAAACATGTCTGGGCTCCTTTTTTTCATTCATGTTTAAAAGAAGGCGGGGATTAATAGATTGGGTTTTTTCCCCAAAGGGGAACCCTTTGGCCCGTTCACACGGCTTATTGGGCACGGATTGGCGGTCCCGGCCCATTTTTGGCGCGCAGTACGGGGCCAAAACCTCCCTGTCATTTGGTAATCCCTGCTTATAGGAGCATGGATTCCGTCGCTCCTCCCCCCCGGCGAAACCGCCGCGGGGGGAGAAAGTGACAGCAATTATTTTTCGGGGGCTACGCGCCGTAAAAATGCATTGTCTTTTGGGGGCCGGGGGCCGCCCCCCCCCCCTATTCAGCGGATCTTGTGAGCTCAATTAGGCTCAACAAATCCGTCGGGAATAGCTAGTGTGACACGGCCTTGGCTATGTTCACACGGCTTAACTGCGGGGCGTAATTTCGCCCCGCAATTACGCCCTGTGGACGGGGGCGGGAGGCCGGCACTTCGCCGGCCCCTAGACAATCACTGCTCAATAGCTAGGGCGCAATACGGTTGCTCAGAAAGTTTTCTACTAGAGAACTGTGATTACCTAATGAATGGGCCGTTTTCGGCCCGTAATTGGCGCACTCCGGCGCGTAATTACGGACCGAAATACGGCCCATTTTAAGCCGTGTGAACATGCCTTATAGTCAAGCCGCCCTTTTTCGGGGCTATTACCCCACTCTTTAGGCAGGGCGAATTGGCCACAACATTAATCTAGTGCCTGGCATACTACACTTTTCTTTTTGGACCCCTGGTTAATATAGGCTACTGCATGGAAGAATTTCTACGCCTTTTTTTTTCCACCAGTAAAATGTGAGTAGGGTTTTGTTACCCATCATTTTAGTCCTCAACAATCGCGCACACACTTGAATTTACGTGTATGAAGAACTATGTTATTTGCATTTATTTTGGTACTATTTTTTCTTAAATGTTGTTCATTAAAAGTTATATTTTAGTCAAAGCATTACTGTGCAGTGATTTGTTCTAATTGCTCGACAACTGATATACTTCTTAGCAGGTTTGGATTTACACCAACCAATAAGCAAGATAAACAGTGGGGAAAAAAAAGAAATTGTATCCCAAAATGCCAATGAAAAA
Source organism: Phyllomedusa bahiana (assembly GCA_025379985.1). Classification (NCBI taxonomy): domain Eukaryota; kingdom Metazoa; phylum Chordata; class Amphibia; order Anura; family Hylidae; genus Phyllomedusa; species Phyllomedusa bahiana. The sequence goes on along the minus strand of JAODAL010006267.1, from coordinate 25,949 downwards.
TGTTTTTTCCTACAAAAAGTAAGTGTGACAGAAACAAGGTATTGCAAGGGATTAAAATGATACAAAGAAATAAAAAAAAGTTCACGAATTCAAGTCAGCCAGTGGTTTGTGCAATACAGTTTTCATGTTTAGTCAATTCCTTAATAAAAATTAGAGGTAAAAAAAAAAAAAAAAAAATTATTTCATACAGGTCTTGTCTGTAACATGAAAGCCAAGCACTGGGGTCAATGATTAAATTGCACTCAATGCGAAAGCAAACCAGCAATTACTGCTCATCTTGGAAGAGAAAGCAATAAAATAGGACAGAATAAATCACAGTTAATTTGCGTTTACTTGCTGTGACCCTTGTGCCCATTTACTGTCAACAGGAAAGCACTTTCATTTTAGATGCTACTGTTAATAGGCAAAAGTTAATTTGTTTAACTCTACAATCTGTAATTTTACCATCTCAATTTCAGGATTTATTTTTTTTATTTTTAAACATAAGAGCAGGCTAAAAATTTTACAAAAACGTAGGGTGATGGTGTTGGGCTCTGTGGGACAACAGTGGTGTCTGACTGGAGCCCACCAATTGAGTTGATTCTTGGGGCCCACACAGTTTACAGCAAAAATTTTGCAAACGCACATGCCCTTTTTGCTTCCCCCTCTCCCCTTTTCTCCCTGGAAAGGAGCCCTAAGGGGGTTTTCCTCAACCCCTTTTTGGGGCCAGCCTGAACCGCAGACACCAAAGGGCACCACCCCATTTGTTGAATTCATGGCGCCCCCCTAACCCAAAGGGCACCATGGTTTTCCTGTCCTGCAACTCCAGGACCCGATCCTGCAAATGGCACTGTGCCAGTGAATGCATATTGTAACTGTCTTTGCAGGGCCCAGGCTTTTTAGCCAATTATGACGGTAAACAAATGCATCCCGAGTTCCAGATTTACATTTTTTTTTGGAACCTGCACTCCAGGTTTTGCGTCAAACCATTAAATTGAAAAATTGTTTACACTGGAGACTCCAAATTATAGAATTTCTGGGGGCCACCTAGGCCATTAAACCTTCTGCTCGGCAGGCCTTTGTGTGGAGATGGATGTCTAGATCTTTTTTGTTTTCTTTTTAACCCTATAGCCATGTCTTACTCCAGAAAGAGAAACATTGACTTGAATGAACTACATCCTCAGTACATTGCCGATTTACCAAGTATTGCGTATAGTAAGACGTATCTGATCATGCTGTAACTCAAGTGAAGCGAACTAGTCAGACAGACTCCCCGTAACACCACTAGCAAAATACATCCCTTTTAGCGATCAATCTAATAATTGCATCCCAAATTCACTTGCATTGTTTACTGAACGTTTTAATGGAGGTTTGTGCATTATTTCATGTTAAAGGGGTTGTCTCGCTACAAAGAATAGCTTTCAAAATGTAGGGGACTAAAAAAAGACAATTTTCCCAAAAATTTTCGTTTTTCAACTTTTTTGTTAAGGAAACTACAATGATTTTATCACCCTTTTTGGGTCTCTCGGGTTCCCCATGACCGAACCCCTGTACTCCTTCTCCCCCTTTTTTTCTATCTGATAGCAGGGGGGGTGATGTAACACACAGGTCGCTGCACATAGAACTCCGCAGTGAAGCTTGTTTTTATCTGATCTTTCAGACAAAATACAATTACGTTTTTCATTTGCTTAAAGCTTTTCCCCTTGCCCAGAAAGGGAATTTACTAAATCTAGACTGATAAACATAATAACAGAGAATCGAATACACAGCTCATATCTAAATTTCGACCTTTACCAGGAAGGAGATCAAGCAGGGTTATTTTTATTCAGCAACCAAAAAAACTGAATGAACAACCCCTTTAACAAAAAAAATTCCCGATAATTTTGTGGGGCTGCATAAAAGGCCGCAAAAGGGATCAAATACACCGAACTTCAAACCGCGGAACAGGAGAAAGCCCAAACCCGGGGAGTAGCAACAGCAATAGTGGCAGCCCAGTCACTTATACTTGTAGGAGGGGCCCTCTGGCATCCCTGGTTTGCAACTGCAAGGTACCAATGGATTGCAATGGCAGCCATTGCCTTATCAAGCCCCCTCACTGAGTCTGCCATTTTTGTAAACCTATTTTGGATAACAATAAAATCTTCAGTTTTTTTAAAAGGCATTAAAAAAACACTAAAAACAAAAGTATTCCCACAGGTTCCTTCCTTTAAAGAAGGGCCAAAATTAAAAAAGAAAAAACTAATATTCACCTAGCTAACCCTATCCCTTGGCCTTTTTGCTCCTGTGTCAGGACTAGAACCTGGCAGTCAAGAAAAACGACTCACTGGGAGCAAGTGTCAGGGGATAGCGAGGTATTTATTTTTTCCTATTCTGCGCCACTCTGGCCCCAATGACAAATTTTATTTTATTTTTTTAAACCCAAAAACCCCTTTTAAAAGCACCGTGGCCCTTTCCAGATCGGGGCTATTTTGTAAATCCTGGAGCATCTCCTCTTAAAACTCTGTAATGTACTGTTCCTCTGCTATTCCTCCTAGAAATGTAGAACTGAAACAGTCAGCTGGGTGTTACTATTGTGGTTGTTAGAGGGATTAGTCCCTGCATACACGGACTTGTCAACACTGATTGGACAACGGCAAACTGTGCAGGGGCACACCCCCAATTGGTGACACCCAGTTGACAGATTCAGCAGTACATTTTAATACATAACAGAGGAACAGCAGAACACGGAGATTTATAGAAGATGCTGCAGAATTGGTATTTCATAAGGAACACAAGTACTTACTAAAAAAGTAAGACATCACAGGTCCTCTTTAAACTCACATATTTGGTTCTGCATGCAATGATCAAGTTCTTGTTACTGAAGCGATTGATAATTTGATCAAAGGAATGCAATCATTAGAACTACTCACAATCAGAATTTCCCTCTATGGCTATGTTACTTGTCAAAACCATATAAACAAACCTTATAGAAGAAGTTAATTCCTCTTTTTACAAGTGTTCGTCCACAGCTTCCTTGGGTACTGCCGTTAGGCCTTCTACAACAGTGCAAGTATTAGCAGAAGTGTCAGAAAGTGAATGCAGACATCTCATGGTAACCATGAAACGGTCTACATCCTGTGTGACATAACCACAATCCGCTGCACGGATCACATGCATTTCATCAGTCACATTCCATGGCGGCTCAGAGAGCTCTGCAATGTTAGAACCACTTCTTCTAGGAGAGCATAATAGCACTTCTGTCTGCATGACAGCGCGTATGCCCCATGACCGAAAAGCATTACACTACAACCTCCTGGGCTACAGCCACAGTGTTCTTTATGAAAAAGCGCTTTACAGATGTGACTTTCCAGCTACCTAAATAAATGGAATGCAATAAGAATATTGTAACAACCACCATTGCCACTGAACATTGTGAAGCCTCCCTTATCGACTCACCCTCCACATTTACAGGAGAATCACAGCGCCCCCATCTACCACCTCCAGTCACAGCATCATTCTCACTACTCATTAGAGCCTCCCAAAACTAAACCAGAGAACCATATTTGCATGAAAGCTACTGCTTAATTACATGATATTCTTTGGTACTGGTGACTCTGAACCACCTCGTCTAATAGGGATAGTCCAAATCCTAGTTGCTGACACCTTCATATGCACAGAAAACAGCTGAACTGACATGCACCGACAGTGGGTTTTTTACGCCTCAAACACTTTTGCAACATGTAAAAACGCACCATGAGCTCCAATGATGGATGTTCCCGATAAAGTCAATGGGACATGTTACATGCATCTTGATGTGGCTATCAATGTATATAAAATTACAAACCAAAAGAAGTGTAAAATGCCATATGCCTCTAGCCTTATGAAAGGGGTGTGGTCAATTAGAGGTTCTCTCTCCACATTGATTAGCTTTAAAGGGGTTTTGCCACGAACCAAAATTGACGTGGGAAGCTTACAAATGAAATAAATATTTTCACCATTCATTCTTATTAAAAATTCTGCACCGGTTTTGTTTTAGCTGATCCTTTAGTGATCCATTGTTTACAGCTCGTCTCCAGGGTATACGACCAGGGCTGAGAGCTCCTCAGTCCTGGTCAGACATCACCTCTCCGCTCAGGCAGCTGAGTGTTCAAACCCCAGGTGCTGTCATTTTACTTCCGTCCTCTGTGCTCCTTAGTAATTAGTCAAACAGTGCAAATAAATAAAAAAAAGAAACATCATTGAGGTCTGTGCATTGATAAAGAGAAAAAACAACACACAGGTTTGGTTCCTGCAGGGCTTTGAACCTAGGACCCTTGTGCTGTGAGGTAAAAGCTTTACTTTTGAGCTACTCACAGCTTTATACATAACAGACCTTTCTTTGACTAGAGAGAGGAAAGACCTGGTGATGTCATCCTCCTGGGTCAAACAAATCACACACGCCCCCTTCTGAGCACACAGAGCTGAATAGCTGGATGCAGGAGGTATAAAATGATGTCGTGGCAAAACCCCTTTAAACATGAAGAAAAAGGTAAATAAAGATCATTAACGAATACATTACTGTTCTGATTTTGCTTCTCTTCAGAGTTAGAACAATTCTTATCTCCTGCTTGTGTATACAAGCTTCTCTAGGTACTGACCACCTCTCTGCTCTCATTGCCCCAGCTACCCTGGATGGTGACATCACTCCCTGCTGTGTCTTATCAGCAGCATAGGAGCTTGTTTATGTGTTAATAAAAAACTATCCCTCTAGAGCTCTGCAGCCTTCTGCCCTGCAGTTTAAAGGAAACCTGTCACATAGATTATGCCCCCCTTGCTGAGGACAGCACAAGCTAGTGACAGACCTGCTGTTTCCAGCGCTGTGTCCCTTATTCTGTAAGATGCTGTAGTTTTAGAGCATTTACCCCTCAAATCTTATTCATGAGCAGGTGTTAGCCACAGGTGGGGGCTAACCTCAGGTGGGCGCGGTTTGAAAAAAAACTCACTGATTCTTTTCTGGCTGAAAACTGCAGATTTGAGCATTAAACACTCGAAAACTACAGCATCTTACAGAATAAGGGACACAAAGCCGGAAACTGCATGTCTGACCCTAGCTTGTGCTGTCCTCAGCAAGGGGGGCATAAACTATGCGACAGGCTCTCTTTAAATCATTCTGCTAGCAATGTCTCTCTAACAGGCTCAGCTAGGAATAGCAGAGCTGATATGCCAATCATTGTTGTAGAACCACTAATAGCCTGAAGAAGAAATGTGAGCCTGAAGCTGGCGGTGAAGAGCAGGCTCTATGAAACAGCACAGTGAGAGCACCCTTTTAAGCAGCACTGAAGAGTCAGTGGGTGGACTCAGCCTCTAAATCTACTCTGTATTTCCCAAGCATACATCCGCCATACACATAAAGCAGATGTTGCCAAAGGGTTAAATATTCAGCATTACTCCTAATTATCATAGAATTTAAAGGGTTTTTTCACGTCAATACAGTGGTCCCTTAACACACAATATTAATTGTTTCTGGGACGACCACTGTATGTCGAAATCATAACTATGGAAAACTGGTAATAAATTCCAAAGCCCCAAAATGTCACCCAAGCAGATAAAGAACACAGAAAAAGCAAGTCCTTACATTTAACAGCCAGGAAGAGCTGCTGAAAGCTGGAAATTACTTTTTATGATGAGGACAATAGCTTCTTTGGGTCATGTACTTTATACATGAGGTACCAGAAAAAAAATATCAGGCCACCCTGACCTGGTGTCCACAGGAGCCGCTCATTCTGGTACATGTAAAGAGTAGTTGAGAACATGTAGTACCGTACCGCTAATAGCCGCAAATCACTGTATACACTTGATAAATACAGGGGTTTTACAAATAAGATGTTCATGATAATTGGTCGGATCTTCCATCAATCACATGAGCCGCAGATCAGCAGTGCCTGTGACATTGTATGATGAAAGTGGTGTAAAGATACAAATGTCCCAGGAAAGACCATTGTATGGTGAAAATATTGCATCCTGAGGCTATTGTAACAACTGGATTGGAAAATAAAATGGTGCTGCTATTGCAAGGTTTTTTTTTTTAAAAAAAAAAAAGTCACCCTTGCCTACCCTTCACCTCCGTTCCAGCATTGCCACGGTCAGATCTTCTGTTTACTTCAGGTCGGATCGTCACCACTGCAGCCACTGACCGCCCACTGCTTCTAGACAGTGATGTGAGGAAACGGCATATGACCACCGCAGCCAATTAGCGACCTAAGCGTTGATGTGCAAACCAGAAGATCTGGCAATGGCAGCGCTAGAACAGAGGTGAGTAGGTAGGACTTTTTACTTTCTTTCAGCAGCAATACATTTTTATTTTGAAATATCGACCTTTAAAAAAAAAACCCTCTCATGTATATGTCCAACTCACTTGATTAGATGATATGCCTCACAATACAGTCCATAGTAGACTATAAACCAGCGGTTCTCAACCTGTGGGTCGCGACCCCGGCGGGGGTCGATAGACAAATAACACAGGGTCGCACGGCCGGAGAGCTGGGGGGGGGCGCTCCGTAGGACAGAGAGCTGGGTGCTGCGGGACTTGCGGAGTGCGCTCGTAGTGGGCGCCCGACAATACCATGCCATTGCAGCATGGCGGCGTCGTTTGAATTACTGTAAGGGGAGGGGGAGCAGTGGGTGCCGGTTACTCGCAGCATTGGATGCTCAGGTGAGCCGCTCCTGTGGAGCGGTGCTGCGGCGAGAGGACTTACGGCGCCGCCAGTCCTTGTGGGCGGTGCGTGCATCACGTGCCACACCATGTATCGCAAAGCATCAGGGAAGACCGGTTCCTGGCTCTAGCAAGGTTAATTTAGTGTTAAAACTCACACACACACCATCCATACAGCATATGTAATGTCTGTATGTGGTACATCACCAAATAATGTTATTACCTGTGACTCTGTACCACACACAGCCTCACATGCATTTATACACAGGGGGGGCTGTGCAGTGCACATGAGTGGTCACATATGTTACTCCTCATGTGCCAAATCCAGCTCCCCCTCACCCACCCCACCTAGACTAGGCTCACTTATATGGTAACCCTCCTCATGTACCACTCACACGTACCCTGTAACCTAAGGGTTATATCTAAGTAACGGTTCTAGAGCCGATACCTTTATATGTATGTGACATGTTGAGGTTAACGATCAAGAAGCGTCAGCACATTGTAACCCCCCATGTACCAATCACTGTCCCCTGCTATAAGGTTACTCTATGTAACGGGGGGGGGGGGGGGGACTCTGGTTTGGTCACCTTTATATGTATGTGATATGTAGGAGTACCACGCTCAGTAGGCATCACATATATGTAACCCCCCCATGTACCACTCACAGTCCTGTTTAAGGTTACATCTTTGTTAAGGTGTTCTGAGCGATACCGTTATACTGTATGTGAAGTAGAGGTACCTCAGAGAGGCGTCTCATATATGTAACCCTCATGTACGAAAATATACAGTTTTGAAAGTAGCCATTAAAATTATTTTTTGGTTTGAGGTCACAGCAACATGAGGAAAAAACCATTATTTGTGGGCGGGGGGGGGGTCACGGGCAATAGAAATGGTTGAGAAACCATGCTATAAACTATAGTAAATTTGTAACTATTAATTATACATATAGAGACGGAGCTGGAGTCAGAGTGTGGAGAAATAGAGGAGGCCGGGTTACCAACTCCACAGCCCTGCAATCAAGGCTTTCTTTATAGATAAAGGGAAAATGTTTTAGGTGCGATCCATTAGAGAATTAACTCTATGCTAGTTCTTATTTTGTTTCTCTATTAATATCAGTTTTTGACATGTTATACTTTCTTGCTAGCCACTTCAACTCGTCACACTGGGCTGGTGGGAGGAGATATCGCCGTGTTGTTGATATATTTTGCGGTTGGGGGGGATTAGGGGGGTGAGCACGGCTATTCAATTGATAATCTTAGTAGTACCCAGGTATGTTGGCAGATACAAAATCACACTGAATTATCCAATTTGCCAACATTTATATTAACCTGTTCTGTCTATTTAGTATGTGTTGAAATACTTGCAGAACATCATTTGTATTTGATCACAATCCAAAAGCCTGCTAGAGGCCATATGTTCTACAATACAAATGCATCACGTTGGGGAAGGATCTGCCTCCTGCTTACTTAAGAAAGTTAGAGCTTAGTATTAAAGGGCACTTTCTCCTGAAATATTAATTATGCTAGCAATGTCTGGAATTGACTTTGTAAAAAAAAAAAAATAATAATTCTAAAGTCTGTCCACATCTCTTTTTTAGTGGAGGTATGCTACCAAGTCCCTATGGTTAGCTCCGCACAACATAGGGCAGAAAAACTCGGCAGAAACCAAAACCAAGTTATTTGGATAGTTTGTAGTTGAGGTTGTGTATATGTGTTTTTTGGGCAGTTTTTCAGGCAGCCTGGGTGAAAAGTTCTCCGTCAGATTTTCAGAGGCTTCTAAATACTAAAAACCACAGAAATTCTGACTGAAAATATGTGCTGTGTAACCATAGCCTAAGTGTTAAAAGAAAAAAAAAACAAAAAAAAAACAAAAAAAACACACACCACCCTCACCTCTGGACTGACGCTCTTTCCAACGATTGACCCCTCCTCTCCAGAGGTCTTCTGTTTCTTGCCTAACCAAACGACCAGCAACCAGAGCTCCTCAGTCCTGGCCGCACATGCTCAGACATCACCTCTCCTCTAAGGCAGCTATCGTCAGTCTCTTCCCTACCTAGTAATTACACAAAGCGTACTCACTGCTGAGCAAGCATTCAGCCCCAGATGCTGGCATTGTACTCTTTAGTAATAATTAAAACAGTACAAATAAATAAAAAGAAAAAAAAGAAACCTCAATCAGGTATGTGCATTGAGGAAAAACAAACAAAAAAAAAAACCAGACCATTGGCTTCTGCAGGGTTTTAAAACCCCTTAACCCCTATTAAAAGGGCAAAAAGGGGCAAACCCCACTTAGCTACATTTTTAGCTACAAAACACTATTTACAAAAAACAGCCCCTTTGATTTCCCTAGAGCAGGCACCCCTCAAACTGCAGCCCCCCAGCTGTTGGAAAACTCCCTTTCATTCCCACTATTATAGATTATATAAATGCATGATGGGAGTTGAAGTTTCCCAACAGTTTGTGGGCCTCTTTTTGAGGATGCCTGGTCTAGAGTGAGCACACTGTGGGGAAAAGCATGGTGATGTCAGCTTGCAGATATGCAGTTGAAACAAATCACACACATGCCACCTTTTGAGCGCACTGAAACCCTGAACAAATAAAGGAAAATTTAAATCCCTTTCCCATTGAAAACCCCTTTTAAAAAGGAGTTGTCTAAGCAATATTCTTTTCAAATTTAAACTTGTGCATAATAAAGGCAAAAAAAAAAAAAAAACACACCCAATGACTTACCGCTGTTGTCTCCCCAGTGTCTCTACAATCTCTTGCTGTGAATACTTAGTGACCACTACAGCCAATCAATGGCGTCAGTGCTCATGTGCCATTCTTTTGACATCACAACTCAGGGAGTGAACAAAGATCTTAAAGTAATGGCATGGGACCACTGAAGCCACGCACGCACAAGAGAATATAAAGGACAGAGGGGGACACCGACATTAGCTGCAGAGCTGGAACAGTGGTAAATACAAAAGGTGATTATTTATTTTTTTTTTTTATTTGATTTTGCAGCAGCTTACATTTATAAAAAAAAAAAAAAAAAATAATAAAAAAAAATAATTAAAAATACTCTATAATAGTGTAACTGCTGCAAATAGACTGCCCCAGGGGAACAAAAATTTGGTACGGGTCCCTCCCTTTCCCCTAAAAGAAAAAATCTCGGGGTCAATATTCAAAACCAAAATACCCCCTTTTTAAAGGGGTTTTTCTCACTACAATGTTTAGTTTTAAAACATGTGGGGAAAGGTAAAGGGAAATTTTTTTAAATAAATACTTGTCTTTTGGTTTTTACCAGGAAAAGGAGTTTTTTATCCGCTCTGATGCACATAATGTCCCGGGTTTATCGTCCCTATCCCCTTTTCCCCGGGTTTAAAACAGAGAGCAGGGATAAAAATCACCATGATTGGATCAAGAAAAGTCTTTGGACCACATGAAAGAAACTTTCCTAGGTCAAAAAATTCATTTTTTTTTTCCCCATGGGAAAACCCAAATTTCAGAGCCCCCCTCTCATTTCATAGGCGCCTAAAAAAATGAAAGGGGGCGCTAAATTTGGGTTTGCTTTTGGGGAAAAAAAATTTAAAATTTTTAACCTGGGACATTTTTCAAACATTTGCCCTTTTTTTCAACGGGTTAAAATTGGGTTTCCCTTTTTGAAAGGCACTTGTTTTAACTCCTTGGAGCTCTGTAGCGTTGTTTAGTACAGAGTAAATGTCCTGCTCTTTTGTCGCTGTAATGCCCCCATTCACTTAAAAGGATTTTAAATATGCAATAAACCACCCAAAAGCATTGACCCAGCATTACGGGCATAAGCTATTTTTTCTTTTGAAAAACATAAAGAAAACCTTTTAAGCGCCAAAGAAAAAGAAAAAACAATTGTTCAAAAATACATCATGTGATACTCCTCAAAATATTCTAAGGCGAGTCAGCAGCCACATATGTCCCTTACCCCCCAGTCCCTTAACTACTCTCCAGAGAGAAAGAGGGGGAGCAAGTAGAAAAATTCCCAAGTTTTTTATTTCAATAAAAAAAAGTAAAATTTCGTGCCAAATTTCCCATTTAAGGCTAGGTTCACAGCACATTTATGGTGTACCTTTAGCGTGTATGTGGGGAAAGCTTCCTTCTCATACCCTAAACACATTTATAAGATTAAATGGCCATACAGAGGCTGTGTGCGTCTGCTTAGCCAATATATGTCTGTATAACATAAAAAAAATATATATATATGCCATGTGAACATAGCCTTCGTGTATACGGCCTGGCATGTACGTTAAACAGAAGCCCTAAGGCTAAGTTCACACAGCTAATTGCAGGGCGTACAGTACGCCCCGCAATTACGCCAGGTGTTCGGAAGCTCGAATCAATCGCGCCTACCCCCGCGATGCGTGGGGGCCGGCAGCCCATAGACTGTCATTACTAAATAAACGAGATGTCACTTATCTCCCCCCGCGGTGTATTGTACGCCCGGGAGAGGGGGCCCAAAAACCATAGTTTCTTTACGAAAACCCGTGGATTGCCGTAATGGCTGGGGGGGCATGTCGCTCGTATTTGAAGGGGCCGTACGCTGCAATTACCCCACAAATGCGCCCCAACATAGGGGAACATAGCCCCAAATATGGTGCGAGTCTAGCCTAAAATTTTTGGGGGAAAAAAATGGGAAAACAAATGGAATACAGCACGATTCCCTTTTTCCCTTTAAGGATTTATGAAGCCCAAAAATTTGGGTTTTACCCAAGTCAAAGGTGTCAATGGTTTATTAGTTTTGTAAAAGCAAGGTAAACAGATGCAATCTTCAACAAGAAGAAATAAACGAGAGAATCAATAGTCAGAACAGTATGAGGCATCATTACAGGAAACAAAGACTGATAATACGGTTCTATAGAGCTCAATGAAGAGAGATGACAAGTAGTGAAATACATTGTACCGAGGTAATACAAGTTCACCAAAGCCTGACAAAGCCATAACGTAAGTATTAAAGGGGTTTTTCCATCTGTCCGTTTCACAGAGCTCTGCACAGCCAGCTTCAAGGTCCCACTTCCTGTGATCAGGCTGTGGATGATTCTACAAAAAAAAGTGATTAGCATATTTGCTCGGCTATTCCAGCTAAGGGCCCGTTATGGGGTTCCCCACGGCAAAAGTGCAAAAAAACGGTCGGGAAAACCCCCACCCGGGTTAAAAAGCAAAGGTTTTAAAGGCCGTGCACACAGCCTCCGAGGGACAGCTTTTCTCCAAGGTTTACAGATAAACGCACTCCCCCCTCGCATTAACATATTCATATTCCACCTGAAAACCGGGCGGAAGAATAAACATGCTCAATGTTTTTCGGACCGCCGGCAGTCTAAAAAACTGCCTGCCAGAAAACCCCTTTCAAATTTTAGACAAGGCCCCCCCCCCCTTTGCGGGGAAAAAACAAAGGGGGTTTTAAAAAGCAGGCAAAAATTTTTAAGGCTGTAAATGGTTTTAAAAATTTTTCAGTAAGTAATATAAACAAGCTCCTAGGCTGCTGATGAGGCAGGAGAGTTATAAGCAGGATGTGAAGTCACCAGCCCAACCATCCAATGCTTTGCAGCCTGTTAGAGCAGAGAGATAGTCGGTAATCTAGGGAAGCTTGTGTACACAAGCAGGAGGGAAAAAAATGATCCAGCTCCGAAAGGAAGCCAAAAAACAAACACAATTTTGTTTTTTTTAATTAGTCTTTTTGTACTAAAATTAAAAAGGGGGGTTCCCCAAACCCCATTGGGTTTCTTTAAATAAACCCTAGAATGAAAAAAAAGATGGTTTAAAAATAAATAAAATAACCAAATGCAGAATCATCTGTTGGGGTCATCTATATAGTGACTTAGGCTAAGGAAGAAATGAACGCATGATTTGCCATCTATTTTTTTCTAAAATTTTTCCCTTAAAGGGGGGGTTTTTTGGCAGTTGGAAAAAACCCTTTCTTGTTTTGTCGGGTACGATGAAAAAAAGAAGAAAAAACCATGATGGAAAATAGAGCCCTTTAGATGGGAAGTAATCTTCCCTTTTTTCTGTTTTTTTATCCATGCTTTCCAAAACATAACCCAGTATTTTGAACTGCCAAACACCCCCTTTAGTTTGGTTTTTTACCCAAATTAAAATTTTTTTTGATATTTTTATTTTTAAAAAAAGAAAGTCCCAAATTTTTCAGTAAAAACAGACTCTCTTATAGAAAGTTTTCCCCTTAAAAAAATCATGTTTTTTACCGAAAAAGTCCCCATACGAAGGGGAACTCTCCAATAATTATGGAACATTGTATTCACCCTTGAAGAATTGGAAAAAAATCTCAAATTTTAATTTTTTTGGGTTAATTTTTAAAAAAAAGGGGATTGTTTGTTAATTTTAAAAGTGCTATTGGGAAACTGGGTTTTAAAAAAATTTTTATTTAAAAATTTTAATTAGCATCCACTAATGGAATGGGACCCTAGTTGGGAAAATTTTTAAACCCGAAGCAAACTTGAAAGAGGCTTTTACTAAAGGTTTTTGGGCCAATGACCAGGGCCTTTCCCGAAATTTAAAGGGGACAAAAGCCCCCCTAAGAGCAGGGGCCCGCACAAGGCATTTTGGTGCCCTAGGGAAATTAAAAGCCCAAAAACGCCCCCTCGGTCCCAAGGGGAAGAAAAAAAAAATAATAATAATCGCACCCCCCTACGCCGGGTCCTCTCTCCCCCTTGCACCAGTTACTCTCCCTCTTAGTACACACTCACCAGTCAGGATTGCTGCCCATCTTTTCTTCAGCATTCAGTGCCAAGGAGAGGGAGCTGAAGCTCCACCCACTCTCCCCAGCATGCACTGCTCTGGCAGCTTCCTGTCATGTAACAAGAAGCTGTCAGACGAGCGCAGGATGGTGAGGAGAGTGTGAGGTGACCTCCCCTGCGAGCTAGTCCCCGGAGTCGATTTGCTAAGTCTTATCATCGACTTGAGGCCTTAACAACCGACTGGAGTCCGCTGAGTCGATTGGCTAACTCTTATCAACTGACTTTGAGCTGAGGACTTAACAACCGCTTAAACGACTATTAGCGACTTCACACGCAGTAAATTATGGGTCCCCCCCGCAGGTACAGGGGCAGGTTACGGGTCCCCCCCGCCGGTACAAGGGCAGGTTACGGGTCCCCCAGCAGGTATATAGATAGCTTATAGGTTCCACAGCACATGTATATATAGATAATAGCCCAACACCCTGCAAATATATACAAGTAGATAATAGGCCCCCCCCCCTGCACATATATACAAGTAGATAATAGGCCCCCCCTGCACATATATACAAGTAATAATAGTCCACCCCCCTGCACATATATACAAGTAGGATAATAGGCCCCCCCCTGCACATATAACAAGTAGATAAATAGGCCCCCCCTGCACATATATACAAAGTAGATAATAGGCCCCCCCTGCAAATATATACAAGGAGAATAATAGCCCCCCCCTGCACATATATACAGTAGATAATAGTCCCCCCCTCGCACATATATAAAAGTAATAAAGGCCCCCCCCTGCACATATATACAAGTAGATTATAGGCCCCCCCCTGCACATATACAAACAAGTAGATAATAGGTCCCCCCCCTGCACATATATACAAGTATGATAAAGGGCCCCCCCCTGACCTATATACAAGGTAGATAATAGGCCCCCCCTGCACATATATATATACAAGTAGATAATAGCCCCCACCCCCTGCACATATATACAAGTAGATAACTAGCCCCCCCCCCCGCACATATATACAAGTAATAATAGCCACCCCCCCTGCACATATCTACAAGTAGCTAATTTGCCCCCCCCCCCTGCACATATATACAAGTATATTAATAGCCCACCCCCCTGCACATATATAACAAGTAAGATAATAGCCCCCCCCCTGCACATATATACAAGTATATAATAGCCCCCCCCCGCACATATAAACCAAGTAGATAATAGACCCCCCCCCCCTGCACTATCTATACAAGTAGAGTAATAGCCCCCCCCCCCTGCACATATAACAATAGATAATACCCCCCCGCCCCGCACATATATACAAGATAATAATAGCCCCCCCTCCCTGCACATGATTATACAAGTGAGATAATAGACCCCCCCGCCCTGCACATATTATACAAGTTAGATTAATAGCCCCCCCCCCTGCACATAATACAAGTAGATAATAGCCCCCCCCCCAGCACATATATACAAGTAGATAATAGGCCCCCCCCCTTGCACATATATACAAGTAAGATAATAGCCCGACCCCCCCTGCACATATAAACAATAGATAAAAGCCTCCCCCCCCTGCACAGTAAATACAAGTAGATACTAGCCCCCCCCCTGCACATATATACACAGTAGATAATAGCCCCCCCCCTGCACATATATACAAGTAGATAATAGCCCCCACCTGCACATATATACAAGTAGATAATAGGCCCCCCCTTCACATATAATACAAGTAGATATAGACCCACTGCACATTTATAACAAGATTATAGGCCCCGCATCATGAATAGAGACAAATTAAAAGTAATAAACCTGACAGCAGCTCAACCTTGACCATCGCTCCCTGTCGCTGCCGCTGCTTCCCGGTCTTTTTTCCCACAGGAGACGTCCACCAGGGCGCGGCTACAAACTCTGATGACGCTGACTCCGGCGCGTCACAGACCGCATCCTGACTGCGGCCACAGAGTACTCCGCGAGCTACTCTGCACCGGCCAAAGCATCTACCTGGAATGTTGATCCGGCGACAGCACATACAGTTAGTCCCCCGCCACCTGGCCAGCCCTGTCGTCCCAAGGTCCTAAGCCGATAGCTTAGCGGACTGGTAACGGCTTAGGGACCCTAACGATCGGCGGCGGATAGCGGCGGCGCCGGGGACTACTGCGAGCTACAAACTGCTGCTCCTTCCCGTTGCCGTTGGTGGGAGGAAGGGGGGGCGAAGGTAAGCTCCTGCCCCTCATGCTCTGTGAAGGTGGCGGCTGTGACTAACAGCCACCACCTGCTATGTATTGGAGCTGGCTCACCCGTTTTTTTTTTTTTTTTTGGGAAGGGTGTTCTGAGCCAGCTCCATACCTGCACCCCCTAGTAACAGGCAAAGGTAGGCGCCCTAGGTGATCGACTACCTTTGCCTACCCATCGTCCCAGCCCTGCCTAAGAGGTATGTTAACACATCAGAAAAAACGTGTTACCCTCCATAGGTTAAATAAGTCACTCTTATTCAAAGCAGAATCCCCTCAAAAGACCGGACATGTCCATGGTTTTCTTCCATGACATGACTGCCCATTTAGATGAATGGGAGCTGGATTACAAGAGGATTTTAACATGGTACCTGATTCAAATTCCTTGTTAAAATCCATTGTGTGCACATACCCTTACAAGTCACAAGAGGCTCTTGTTTAAAATAGGTTTTCCTCCTTTATTTTCATGTAAAAATAGTAAAAGCACAGCACATCCACAGTCCACATGAAACAAATCCCACATTTATGCATTTCGGGACACACCCTTAGTCTTAGCAAGTTATAAGATATTAAAAATTAAACTATTCAGTGATAGTGATCCATAGCCGATTGCCAACCCCCACAGGCGAAAAACATCCAGACGGTGGCTGTTTATGCGCAGATGTTCTGGAACTAATTGTACAGCTGTGTGTGCAGAGAGCCGGCTGTCAGAAGACAGGGACGGATTATTACCAACGCTGCCTTCTAGCTCGTGGGAACTATACAACCTCTTGGCTTCCTGCTACTGGTGCAAGTGGTCACATGACTACTGGGTCTTATCCTACCCAGATCACCTCTGCAGTAAATTGAATTTGTCCTGGGGGTCTTTTTCTGACCTTATAAGGGGCATGATATGTAAAATAATTAAAAAACAAATTATTATCTGGCTACACCACATCTTTTAGCCCCACCCCCAACTGCTCTAAAACTTTACATCACCCATATATAAATGCTCGTGATGGAAAATTCACAATTACACAACTCACATTTGCGTCGTTTTTGCTGATAAATAAAAAAAAAAATGTAAAAAGTTTTTTTTTTTGTTACTATTTTCCCTAATATAAGAAGAAAGAAAAATCTAATATAAAAAGAGACTAATGTATCACGAAAACAAAAGGCAAAAACAATAGTGGAATAATCAAGAGCGTAAAAATCCTTTTTTTCAGCGTTTTCGGTTTCCGAAACAACAACTGAAAACAAGTCCCATAGACTTTAATAGTAAAAACGTTCTGTAGTCTCCACAGAACGTTTTTTCCTGCTCATTTTCGCTCCTGGTCGTTTTTTGAAAACGTTGCAAAAAATGCCAGAGCAGGGCAGAAAATTTACTATTGTAGTCTATGTAAACCGCTGGATGGTTTTTCGGTGATTTTTGGTGCGTTTTTGGACGGTTCTGCTGAAAAACTGCCCGGGTTTTTAGAACAAGGTATATGAATATTGCATACATTAAAAACTGCCCAACCCCTGTCCCCCCCCAAAAAAAAAAAGCGCCAAAAAAATGAAAACCACCCAAAAGGACTTGTCAGAAACCCAGCTGCTTTGGACAAAAAAACGGACGTTCAAAGCAGTTTTTAAGTTTTGGTTTTCGCGTTTTACGAGTTTTTTGTCCTACGCTGTGTGGCGCTAACCTAAGGTTATGTCTTCACTGCACACATTTTCTGTCATTTTCTCAAAGTTTTTCATTTTCTGAAACTGCTGAAAAAACGACTGAAAACTGATCCAATAGACTTATTGTAAAAACATTCTGTAGTCTCCAAAGAACATTTTTTTTTTCTGCTCATTTCTGCTCCTTGTCGTTTTTTAAAACATGTTGCAAAAAAAGCGCCAGAGGAGGGCAGAAAATTTACTATTGGAGTCTATGTACACTGACGGACGTTTTTTGACGCTTTTTTTTGCAGAAACCCATAGCAATTAAAGCGGTTGTCTCACTACATTGATTCATCTTACCTCAGTCCTGTTTTCTTGGTTTCATTTTGAATTCAGGGGTGTGTTTACTGGCTTCTACAAGGCTGCAGTAGAAGCCAGGTCTGTAGCTATAGAAACCAGTGCCGACAGCTATCAGGAGAGATCAAAACAGGTCTGTAGTTTATAGCGACCTGAGAAGCTGTTGCAGCCCATGCAAGAGGGGATATCTAGGAATAGGTAGGAAACTGTTAATGGACATATATTGCAAAGTGACATTTTTTTGCAAGATCTTTAACATAAAAAGCAATCCTTGTAGTGAGACAACCCTTTTAATGCTGTGCATTTCTGAAAATAAATGCACCACAAAATGCGCAAAAATGTGCCACAAAACAAGTCGGTTTTTGAGCTGTATTTGACATGCACTGGACAAAAAAACCTCAATTTTATGAACGGTTTTATGCTAGGTCTACACTGCATTGGACACTGAAAACCAAATCCTAAAACCGTTCATAAAGCTTAGTTTTTTGTCCACTGCCTGATGACGCTTTGTAATAGATGTTTGACAGATGACCAGAACATGTTTTGGCCTGGAAATCCCTTACACAAGGGGTGTGAACAGCTATCACTATGTAGATTCCCAGTGATCACATCGGAGAGGGAGTTTCACACTAAAGTTAAAGGAACTAGTGGAGTTGACAAACTTTCTGTTGTACTTCCCCTTTCAGGAAGCCTGCAGCGTTTATGCAGCCAGATGATCACAGCCACCTACCTGCGATATCCCATAGCTGCAGTCTGATCAGGGTCTTGCTGTCCCAGTTGAGGACCTTGAGGGCGAAGTCCACCCCGATGGTGGCCCGGTAGTGCTGGGAGAAGAGCTGGTGGACGTAGCGCTTGATGATGCTGGTCTTGCCCACGCCAAGCTCGCCAATCACCAGCACCTTGAAGAGGTGCTCTCTGCGCTCAGGTGCCCCGGGCTCCCCGGTCGCCGCCGTCTCCCCTTCCATGTAGTCAGTGCTGCTAGAACGCGTGTGGCCGGAGCTGCTGCTGCTGCAGGGCTTATGTCCGCATGCCCAATGTGTGCAGCAAACACGGAGACGCCGCGCTGCCAAACTCAAGAGAAACTTCACTTTTCTTCCACAAACTTTTCCCTCCTCCCAGTGACTGAAGGAACCAACCACCTGACTGCAAATCACAGGACAGGAAGCCGCTGCGGGCGGAGAGTGGGCGCGGTGAGCGGTGAGAACCGGAGTCAGACGCGTCCGCTGCAGATACCCCGCACGTCATGGCCACCATTCAGTCAGACATCCTCAAGCTGCGGCCCTCCAGCTGTTGGGAAACTACAACTCCCATCATGCATTTATATAATCTATAACAGTGGGAATGATGGGAGTTGTAGTTTCCCAACAGCTGGAGGGCCGCAGTTTAAGACCGTGTTCACACGGCTTATTTCGCCGCGGATTTGCGCCCTTCTCCACGCCGGAGTTGCGCTGCAGTACGGCGCCAATCCGTCAGAGTAATTACGGTAATCCACTGCTCTCATAGAGAACAGTGGATTCCGTCGCTCCTACCCGCTCGGCGAATCCGCTGGGCGGGGAGAAAGTGACATGCACATTATCCAGGCGCAATACGTGCCGTGGATAATGGAAGTCTATGGGGCTGGCGGGCTGCGCCCCCGCACCCGCCCCTTATTCAAGCCGGAATTGCGAGCGCAATCCGGCTTGCAAATCCGACGTGAATAAGCCGTGTGAACGGGGCCTAAGGATGCCTGGGTGTCGTGTCTCGCCCTTAAGGGCCGTTCAGACGGCTTATTTCAGGGACGGATTGCAGCCGTATTGCGCGCCGCTGGAATCCGTCCCAGCCATTACTGTAATCCACAGTTCTCATAGAGAACTGGATTCCGTCTGTCCTTCACGCTCGGCGAATCCGCCGGGCGGGGAGGAAGTGACATGATCATTGTCCCGACGGGATAAGCGCCCTGGATAATGGCTGTCTATGGGGCCGGCGGTCAGCTCCCCCACCCCGCCCTTTAATCAAGCCGTAATTGCGAGCGAAATCCGCCCCGCAATTACGGCTTGAATAAGCCGCGTGAACCGGCCCTTAGGCCAAGTCTACACAGCATATATCAAAATGCCATCAAAGATCCGATGACATTGCTGGAGTACGGATGGCCATGTTTTTGCTGCAGATTTGCGCAAACACAGCGGTCATTTTTCGGGTTTGCCGTACAATTGAAAGTTTGGGAAACCGCCGGCAATTCGAAACGGGTTTTCAGCCGGTTTGCAATTTTTCAGACCGCCTGAAAAACCGGCTGAAAATGAGCACAATTGTGCTCTATGGAAAACCCGTGCAGCAGTCCTCACTACATGGATTTTCCATCCGGTGGTTTTGTCGCTGGCAGTCCGGCGGCAAAACATTGAGCAAGCACCGGACGGAATGTGTGCTTCTCAATGGGAGGGGGGAGGGCTCTTCTCCGATCATCGCGGAGAAAAGCCGTCCCCCCCACAGCCGTGGGGACGGGCACAAAACAGGCCCGGTATTTGTCCTATGCCATGGGGATGCGCCCTAAATGTTGCATATTCCACCTGGTTTTAAAACAGATGATTTTCATTTCTGTCTATACAGCACATTGGACCATCGGATTCTCGGCACTTTAAAAATACTGAATCCGCTGAAAACCGACGGTATTTCTGTGCTGTGTAGACATAGCCTTAGGGTGCGCGCACACGACAGTGACAAAACACCGAACAGAATATGTCTAAGGCTATGTTCACATGGCTTATTCATGGTGAAATTGCGGGACGGATTTCGCCAGCAATTACGGCGTGTGCTCGGGGGTGGGGGCCTTCAGCTCGCCGGCCCCATAGATGTATACCGCCGTGAATAATTGACATGTCACTTTCTCCCCGCTCGCTGTATTTCGCGAGCAGGGAGAGGAGACATTATCCATAGTTCTCTAGGAGAACTATGGATTACCGTAATGACTGGGACGGATTTCACCCGTAATTTGCGCAGTACGGCACGAATTACGGGCTGAAATCTGTCCCAAAATAAGCCGTGTGAACATAGCCTTAAGAATCCATCCAGTATTTTGTCGTCTTTTGGATGGCTATGAGGGACCGTTCTGTTTGTGGATACGCCCGTCCCGCTCAACCACCGAAATAGCAAAAACTGGATGGAAAATTGAACATGTTCAAAGTTTTTCGGAATGCTGGCGGTGTAATAAAACGTCCGGCAGAAATTCCGTTCATTGTGGACTGCTGAACGTATTTTCTATAAAAGTCTATGTGGAGGGTTGACAGTTGGAAAGTCTGACCAAAAACCTTGCCGTGTGGACTGACCCTTAGAGAGTGACTAACATGGTCACGATCACCATTTGCGTTTTCGTCATGTTTCTAAAATGTATACAAAACAGATGCATTTTTTTTCTTTTTACAAAAAAATAGTAATTGCCTTTAGGGGAAGTTCATGCGGTGTCTTGGAGCCTTATAGCGGTGTATGATGACGTCATGCCACTTGCATGGGAAGAAGACGGATACCAGCGGGAGCTTCAACAGGAGAGAGGTGAGTACTTTTTTTTATTTTTAACATGCCCTATAGACCGATCTACATACTGGAGGCCCTATTTGAGATATATATAATGGGGCCCCTATTGTAGATACACTGGGGGACATACAACCCACTGGGTGCACTATCAATAATATTATACATATATAAAAAAATATATTTATATATAGTATATATATATTATATATACTATATATATTATATTATATTATATATATATATATAAACTAGAAGACATATAACCTACTGGGGGCCCCACCTAGTGGGGGACATATAACCTATATACCTACTACCTACCTACTAGGGGACATATAAACTATATACCTAACTACTGGAAGGGGGTCTATATACCTACCAAATGGGGGCCTGTAAAGGAACAATGGGTAAGTCCTCCATC
Source organism: Phyllomedusa bahiana (assembly GCA_025379985.1). Lineage (NCBI taxonomy): Eukaryota > Metazoa > Chordata > Amphibia > Anura > Hylidae > Phyllomedusa > Phyllomedusa bahiana. Next base: position 4,463 of record JAODAL010006267.1, on the reverse strand, counting down.
CCCTACAGCAGGCACCTGACTTTTCTATCATAGGAAAGCGGGTTGCTGTGGGGATGGGGCATCACCATGCTTTCCTATATAGACCTTCATTAGGTAGGCAGTTATATAACACCCCTACTAGATAGGTTCTGAAAAAGTGGGGAGTCTAAAATGGTTTGGGTATTAAATTCTGCAGAGACAAATCGTGGGTGGGAAAAATCATCATGGTGGTCTGCACCGGATGATGAACAACTCACATCAGAAAGGACGTCACCTGTGAACATAAAACTGCCAGTGCCCGAACCTCACCGGGCTCCAGGCCGCTGCCATGGGCCAGGAGCGCTGATGGTCTCTTCAACTGTATGTGTGTCCGAGGGAAGACGGAGCTTCAGGGAGTGGGTGAAAGGTGAGTACTATTATTTTTAATATGCCATATTACCTGCCTAGCTATATATTGGGGGCCATATTACCTGGCTAGCTATATACTAGGGGCCATATTACCTGCCTAACTATATATTGGGGGGCCATACTACCTTCCTAGCTATATACTGGGGGCCAAATTACCTGTCTAGCTATACATTGGAGGCAATATTACCTGCCAAGCTATATGCTGGGGGCCATATTAGCTACCTAGCTATGTACTGGGAGCCATATTACCTGCCTAGCTATATACTGAGGGCCATATTACCTGCCTAGCTGTATATTGGGGGCCATATTACCTGCCTACCTGTGTACTGGGGGCCCTATTGCCTACCTGTATACTGGTGACCCTATTACCTACCTATCTATATACTGGGGCCATATTACCTGCCTAGCTATATACTGGAGACTATAACACCTGCCTAGCTATACTGGGGGCCCTATTACCTACCTACCTATATACTGGGGGCCCTATTACCTACCTGTATACTGGGGACCCTATTACCTACCTATCTATATACTGGACGAAAAGATATTTCCAGCAATTATCCAGAGTATTCAGATAAAAAATTCCAAAACTTTATTCCATATAGTATAAAAGATTCCAATTATGAAAAAAAAATAGAGAAAAACAAAAATGTACGTTAACGCGTTTCGGAAGAAACTTCCTTAGTCATAGCATGTCAAACTGAATTGCATTCAACTATTTATAGGGCAACTGATCACGTGTGCAATGCAATCACAGAAGTTTTTAACCCATGATATACCATAGGGTAGCAAATATAATAACAAATTTAAAAACAAAACTATTTACGGTATCATGATACTGTCAAACACATAAAGCATTCTAAGAATCGCAACAAAAACCATCTTAGAATTGATACATGAGATGATGCCTTTTATTCAATCCTTGGGGGGATCGTGTACCAAGTTTAAACATCCACCATGCCTCCCTACTAAGGAGTTTTTTATAATTATCACCTCCCCTCACTAGTTTCCTGACCTTCTCTATACCCATAAAAGAAAAGCTTTTTGTATCACCGTTATGGACCTCCATAAAATGTCTGGACACCATAGAAATGCCGGTCCTAAAAGGTGCTCTAATATCAGAGAGATGACGTCTGATTCTGATTTTCAGGGAGGTTGTCAGGACTAGGCTGCGCTCAGGCTGCAGGGATCAACAGTCTGCAGCAGCTAAATTGCGACCCCACCCTGATAGACAGTCTGCTGGGAGCTGTGTGAGTGACAGAGGCCCAGCCACTCCGGACAGGGGGCGTGTCGCACCAGCCAATGGGAGGACTAATGGGAGGACCCGGAGGCTGCTCCAATCAGCTGCAGGGGCGGTATCCAGGAATCCCATTTAAACTCCCTGGAGGCTGAGTGCTGCGCCTGCGATATTTCCTGGCTGCCTTCATACCTGTGCTTATTGCTTGTTTGTTTATCCGTGTACCTGACCTTGGCTTGTTTCCTGACCCCGGCTTGTCTTCTGATTTTGTACCTCGCTCCCGTTCGTGTTTTACCTCGGCTCGTTTACGTTTATCCCTCTGGTTCTGATTTGTAGCTTTGGCGTTCCTGATTTGATATTGACCCGGACTGTTGACTCTTCTTCCTCCTGACGGCCCCAGCACTCTAGCAGCGCAGGGACTGTCGCCCAGTTGCCGTCTGCCGCCTAAGGCAGCACGTCAAGTAGGCAGGGACAGTGGGCTGGGTTCCAGTCAAGGCTCATTGTACCTCCCTTGACGTGACAGAGGTACTTGTACATCCTACGTATTGTAGACAACATGATTTACATGTAACAAGATAAATGACATATCTCATGTTACAATTAATGTAAGAGAGAACGTCATAGACTTGATTATTACTCATAGATCTAAACTCCTTAGAAACCTCCACAAATCCACACACTATACAGCGATTATGTCCGCACTAATGAGAGCCCGTAGTTGACAACCAATGGCTTCCACAGGTACTCCTATCTGACAAAAACAAACTGGGTGATAACATGGAGCCCAACAAGATACCCTTTTTAGAAACAAATTGGACATTATCCTTTGATACTACATCCTTGATGCAACTTTGGCTCATCAAAAGAGGAAGATGTTTTTTAATTATGGAAGTAATATCTTTGAACTGAGGACTATAAATGGTTGAGAAAACTACCTTGTTGTCACGTGAGTAGCTCCTGTTGTCCTTAATCTTATGATTTCTCAAAAGATGCTCCCTAGGTATCGCCACTACTTAATTAGCAGCTCGATTCTTAGAATGCTTTATGTGTTTGACAATATCATGATAAATTGTTTTTAATTGATATACACGTTTATATTTGTTACCCTAAGGTATATCATGGGTTAAAAACTTCTGTGCTTGCATTGCACACGTGATCAGTTGCCCTGAATGCAATTCAGTTTGAGATGCTATGACTAAGGAAGTTTCTTCCGAAATGCGTTGGCGGATATATCGTGTCTCTTTCTATTTTTTTCATGATTTGAATCTTTTAAACTATATGGAATAAAGTTTTGGAATTTTTTATCTGAATACTCTGGATGATTGCTGGAAATATCTTTTAGTGTGACGTTTAATTAGAGGCGGCTTCTACCTCTCCGGGCACTCCAGAGGACTTTCACATTACAGGTGAGCTGACCATATGTAATTTGGACTCTATTGTATGGCAGAAGCAGGCCGTGCTCCATTTTTTATACTAGAACATTTTCCAGTTTACTTGGATCCCAAACTTTATTACATTAAATATCGCAACAATCCGGTGATATGGATGATGTTGATACAGCCTCCCTGGTTCCGGCCAGGTTAGAGAAAGCCGCTTGAATTTTTTCTGTCACGGAGGCAAATAATTCTAATGTGAAAGCGGTACAAACCGATGTGAGTACTGTGATGCTTAAGTTGGAACGCCTCATGATGAAAGAGTTAAAACTCTGTTGGGGGATCAAACCACCTTGCAATCAATCGTACCTTGACAAAAGCATGATTCCAAGAGGTTTACGTGTGAAAAAGTTCCCTACCGCCTCATGCTCTTAAGAGTTCATGGAAGAGTGGAACACAGTCTTAAGTGACTGTTCCTTTAAACTTAGGGGACTGTTGATTAAACAAGAGGAATCGGTACGGGAAACTATAAACCAAGATATTATACAACTCAAAGAATCTATTCGTCCACACGAGAGTCATCCAGAGTATAAGGAGGCTTATGATAAGATTACCAGCAAACTCCATAAATTGGAGGAGAGCATAGTTGCTTATAAAAGCCACAAGTTTCAGAGAGATATTAACGATTATAAAAAGGATAACGTTTATACCTGGCGACAGAGAGGCTTTCCAAGATCTATCTTGAAAAACCAGCGGTCGAATATTAATGATAGACGTAACAAAGTTTCTTTTCCTCTGCTAATCCTATCATACTGGCTAGATCGGAAGAAAGCTCAGATGTTTCGGGATTAGATACACCTGTGGTACGACGCAAATCAAAAAAGGCCAAACAGAATGTGGCCACAAAAAATTTAGCCGGAGAGCAGAAAGGAAAAACAAAGGAATTAAGAGACAGACAGATGCTTCGCAATCGCAAGTATTAACAGCTATCAATGAAAACTCTGTTTTTATTAATCTCTCAAGTTACATTGTGACTGATATGCAAATCTCTGTGTTATCGAAAGGACTAGGGATTGTACCTACAAAAAATTTTGATTTATATCGAACTCTACTCGATGTTAATAGATTTGCTAGAGCATTGACTTTAAAGAGCCATTTTTATTAAGTAAATTACGATGAGGATTCAATTGTTGCTTTGCCTCAGGTCCTAGTAGATGAGGAGATTGATATTCCAAGTATGGATCCGTATTTGTCCTTTCGTGATAATTGTGATATTACTTTGAGAACCTTGGAGAGTGAGAATGCTTGTAGTAGGGTAGTAGCTTGTCCCGATTACTCAGTCACTCGTAGTGACTTCTATCCCATCCAGTCAAGGCCTCTGGGGATGGATCTTTTTCAGAAGCGTGTTGAACATGATTTATTAATACTACATGAAAGGGTGGTTAAAAAAAAAAAAAAAACTTTTA